>QLTV01002485.1:156106-166501 GCA_003457575.1 Thermophis baileyi
GCGCTCCGCTGACTTCCCGGGGAGGCTGACCCCGCCGCCTCTGTCCCCCCCTCCCCCGCAGAGAATAGCCACCACCTGAAGGTCTTCCTGCCCAAGAAGCTGGTGGAGTGCGTGCCCAAGTGCCCGGCCCTGCCCAAGGAGCGCCTGCGCTGGAACACCAACGAGGTAGGGGCGCTGCTGCGGAGCCCCGAATCCATCCTGGGTTCTGGGTCCTCTCGGGTGGGCTGGGCAAAGCTGCCCCATCCAACAGGCAGGCTCAGGTACGAAAGGGCCCCTCTGGATGGGGGCTCTGCCCTGCTGTCAGGACACCCACCGGAGGACCCCACTTGGCCCCTAATAATTCGGGCTCCTGTTTCCTGAGCCCCCCCCAGCCTCCGAGTCTCAGAGGTCGAATTGGGCTTCGTTGGCACCGACTGTGGCCAGGAAAGAGCCCCCTCCCCTCTTTTAAGCCAATCACCCAAATACGCCTGTAAAAAAAAGGCTTCCTTCACCCATTAGCCCAGCGCAAGGGGTGTGGTAAGTGGGGTGTGTGTGTGTGATCCCCACTATAATCTTTGCCGACTGGAAGGTTTTGTGTGTTTGTGCACAAAACAGGGAAGTGGTTCCTGCAAGGTGCTATTTTTGATCTGGAACAAACAAACCACATTGATGCCTTTTTTTGAAGAGCGGCATCCTAGAAACCTGGGTTGGAAAAGGAGCCCAGGGCAGCCTCCCTGAGGTGGGGGAGGAAGTTCCTTCAGGGGGGGGGACCCAAATGGGCCGCCTCCCACATGTTATCCAGCCCTCCTGCTCTTCTTCATCCTTTTTGCCTTCCTTTCGAGACTCTCCACGTGCCTGAAATTCTGATTCCTGCCGTTGTGGCCGCTGGTCCAGGTGCCTCTCCCTTCTCGCCTGGCTTTGCTTGGCCTTCTTGGCCATTTTTGCTTTCTGCTTCTGCAACTTTGCTGGCACCTCCTGTCTCCCCCTCTAACGTCACAGGGGCTCCCTCACCTGCAGCAGCTTCTAGCGCAGGTTTCTGGCCTGTTTGGTTTTGGGGAATGGTCCAGCCTTAACATTATTAGTGCTGCATTGGCATTTCCCAGGAGGGAGATGGGTGCTGGCCAGAGGGGAGGGTGGTTCTGCTCTAAGAAGCCCCCCCCCCGGTGCCTTCCTGCACGTCACGGACCAGGTGCCCTTTTGAAGGGGGCTGCACCTGTCTGACCCCTGGGTCCCAGATCAGGCAGGGGGAAGGCCACAGGGTTTTCCACAGAACGGCAGGTTAGAGGGTGGTTCTCACAGGCCCTGAACTCGGCTTGACCCCCGGCATCCGGGGTATTAGCCTGGGCAGCCTTGGGAGGGCTGCAGGAGACCGACTCCGGTTAGGGTTAGGGTTAGACACTCCGGTGTCTCGGCTGCAGACAGACCAGCTTCCCTTCCTCCAGGCAGTGAGGGGACCCCGGAGATGGCCAGGGTTCCTGGGTGCCAACTCAGGGCAATCTTGGGGGGGCGGGGAGGGGTTGGGGGGACCCGCAGAAATGGTGGGGATCCAGCAGATTCTGGTCCAGAGACTGGAGACTCGGAGGCTGCTGCAGGCTGGAAGGGGAGGGGACGCCCTGCGGGGCCTTCTGGCTTCCAGCTCGCATAGCTGACCATTGCAGAGAACCTCTGGCCACAGGTTGCCCAAGGGGGGGAGGGGGGCAGTTGTGGGTGCTGGAGGGGGGCCAGCATTTCCATCAGGGCTCTGCACTGGGATGGGCTGCCGGCTGGAAGGAGCCTCCTGTCTTGTACAGGCCGTCCTTGAATGACAACCATTTGTTTTGTGGCTGTTCCAAGTCTAGTCAGAAAAAAAGTGACTTATGACCGTTTTCCACACTTACGACCATTTGCACCAGGGTCACGTGATCAAAATTCAGACGCTTGGCAACTGGTTCATATTTATGACGGTCACAGAGTCCCAGGTCACGTGATCCCCTGTTGCCACCTTCTAAGTCAGTGGGGGAAGCCAGATTCACTTAACAACTGGGGTACTAACAGCTGCAGTGATTCACTTAACAACGGTGGTAAAGAAAGGTTGCATAGCGGGGCTAACTCACTTCACAACTGTCTGCTTGGGCTCGGTTGTGGTCGCAAGTCCAGGACTGCCTGTCTGCCCAAGGGGCATGTTTGGGGAACCCTGCAGATCGAGAGCCCTTTTTCTCCTGCACCCCCAGCTCTGCCTTTAGACCGGGGGCCTCCAACCTTGGCAACTTTAAGCCTGGCGGACTTCAACTCCCAGAATTCAAAGCAAAGCTGGCTGGGGGATTCTGGGAGTTGAAGTCCGCCAGGCTTAAAGTGGCCAAGGTTGGAGGCCCCTGCTTTAAACCCTGGGACGCTGGGCGGGGGGAGGGAGAGGTGCCCCGAGGGACACCCACAGTGGCTCTGTCCTTAGGCAAGGCTCCCTTAAGGGCCAACCAGGAGGAGGCCGACGGGGGGAGGAAGGGGGGGGTCCTTGTTTTTCAGGGTCCTTCAGTTGCCCTTCGACCTTCAGAAAGATCATCAGTGTGAGGCAGTGGTGGGATTCAAATTTTTTTACTACTGGTTCTGTGGGCGTGGCTTGGTGGGCGTGGCAGGGGAAGGTTACTGCAAAATCCCCATTTCCTCCCGATCAGCTGGGGAGGCAGAGAATAGATGGGGGTGGGGCCAGCCAGAGGTGGTATTTACCGGTTCTCCGAACTACTCAAAATTTCCGCTACCGGTTCTCCAGAACTGGTCAGAACCTGCTGAATCCCACCTCTGGTGTGAGGACTAACCATAAGTCGCTTTGTCACTTTGAATGGTCTCTAAACGGCCAGGGGAGGGCTACCCGTTTCTCTCAAGCTTCTCTTGGCCAGGCCTGTGTTGGACCAAGCCCTTGTTTTCCCCGAGCGCTCGGACGCTTGACCAGGGAACAGGGCACCCAGGGGGGTCAATAGTGTGGAAGGGGGCACTGTGCCCGCTTCTGCTTCCCAGCCTGCCCAAGAGACTGAGGCCCACCTGGCCCCTCGGTCCCCGCAGCGGCTTTCTTGGGGCGCAAGAACCGAATTGACAGAGATGCAAAACGGGGGGGTAGCCCATGCCAGGGGCTTCCCGAGGCCCAATGGGGAGGGCCCCAACTCCTTCTGGCTTTAGGTTATCTCCACCCTAAGTTTGGCCTGACCCTCTGCTGGCTGCCCGGCTGGCCTCTGGGCATTTCCCAGGAGGGGGGCTTGCTCTGAGGGGGGCGCTCTGGGTCTCTCTTGCAGGAGATCGCTTCTTACCTGATCACCTTTGAGAAACATGAGGAATGGCTCTCGGGCTCCCCCAAGACCAGGTAAGGGGCCGGTCCCTGCTGCCCCAAGGCTGGGGGGAGGGGGGTTGGTCAGAGGCCCAGCACACCCACCCATCCCTGGTGGAGCAGATGCAGCTGGTGCTTCGGGGGCCTGAAATCCCTTCTTGGGGGGGGGGTCTGGGGCAACCAGCACGTCCTCCCCACTTCTAAGTGGCTTGCTGGTTTGGTCCAAGCCACTTTCGGCTGCAAACATGCAAATTTAAAGAATGAAAGGAAAGAAAAAGACACCCCACCCCCAAATGCCAGCATACAGGTGTGGCAAAGCTGCTTTGCAGGGAGGCTGCCAAAACGGGTGAGGGTCCTTGTCCCCTCCACCCAGCTGGCCACTTCCCGCAAGGTGGGCTACAAGATGCCAGACCCTCCTTGGCTGCCCCGTCCGGCCTTGGCAGAGTGGAGAAGCCCCTGCTGCCCAGACGGAGACCCCAAAGCCCCTTGCTGGGGAAGGGGTGGGCCATGGCTGCGCCCAGAGGGGCTTTCAGCCCCTCTGGCCCCCAGGCCTCCCTCCCTTCCTCCCAGGGGCTCCCTGCAGACCTGGGGGGGCTCCACAGCCTCGGGGCCCTCCAGGGCCCCCTGCTGACCAGGGCCTCCCCTCCCGGCAGACCCCAGAATGGCTCCCTTATCCTCTACAACCGCAAGAAGGTGAAATACCGGAAGGATGGCTACTGCTGGAAGAAGCGGAAGGACGGCAAGACCACGCGCGAGGACCACATGAAGCTGAAGGTCAAAGGGGTGGAGGTAGGACCCCTCCCCTCCGGGGGCCCCCCCGGGAAGGGGCGGTGAGGCCCTGCAGAAGCCCCAGGCGCTCTCTGGACAAGGGAACCGCAGAAGGGGGCCCCAGGGGGATGCTGGGGGTCTTTCTGGGGTCCCGGTTTCAAGGAGGCTGCAGAGCTTGAGAAGCTGCAGAGAAGGAGGGGGGGAGGGGTTTACAGGTGGTCCTTGACTTACGACCACAATTGAGTTCAAAATTTCCCATTGCAAAGCAAAACGTTTGTTAAGTGAGTTTTGCCCCATTTTACGATCTTCTCATCGTTGTTAAGTGAATCTGGCTTCCCCATTGACTTTGCTCACCAGAAGGTCACGTGACCCCAGCACACTGCAACCGTCATAAATATGAGTCAGTTGCCAATATTTTGATCAGGTGACCATGGGGATGCTGCAACGGTCGTAGGTGTGAAAAAACAGCCAGAAGCCGCTGTTCTCGGTGCCATTGTAACTTCGAATGGTCACTAAACGAGTGGTTCTAAGTCGAGGACTATCTGTACCGGGGTCTGCTTCAGGGAGGAAACGCCCCCCCTCCAATCTTTGCTGCCTCTCCCCAGTGTCTCTACGGCTGCTACGTCCATTCATCCATCGTTCCAACCTTCCACCGGCGCTGCTATTGGCTACTCCAAGTAAGTCTCCCTGTGGCTGCTGAGCCAAGCGGGGGCTTTCCTTGAGGGGTGGGGGGGTGGGGGGTCTCCAGAAGGAGGATAGCAACAGGTGAGCTGCCGTCCTCTCCTTGGTTCCCTGCATTTCGGAATGGCTGGCTTAATTTCAGCTAAAGAACGCTATAATCTACGGAAAAATGGAGAGCAACGCCCTCTTTCGAATTATGCCTTGAAGGCTAACGTAGCATTTGTCAATCTCGACAACGTTAAGGGATGCAAATTTCAACTCCCAGAATTCCCCAGACCAGGATACTGGGCTGGGGAATTCTGGGAGTTGAAGTCTGCACCCCTTAACGTTGCTGAGGTTGGAAAGTTTACTCTCAATACAGGGATCTCCAATTTGTGGACTTCAACTCCCAGAATTCCCCAGCTAGTTGTGCTGCCTGAGGAATTCTGTGAGTTGAAGTCCCCAAGTCTTAAAATTGCCAAGTTTTGATGCCCCTGCTTTAATAGAACAAATGATGATTTTAGGAAAACATTTATTCACTGTTACTTACTTTAGAATACCAAGTGACTGCAGGAGAAAAATGTCCAAAATACATAAATTCATTGTCCAAGAAATATGTCGGTCTGGTGTCTTGCTTCTCTGGGGGAGGGGTCTGCCTGGCCTTCCCTGGAGAGGCTCCTCATTTCTCATGGCTCCTGATAGGTGATGAACTGCCGTGAGGTAGGGGGATCCCTTGGAGGGGAGGGGAGGGGTCTATTCCCGAGGAGGAAGAGGCAACTCAGCCCAGATATGAACTGTGAGAGAACGAGGGTGAAGACAGCTGCTCCTTAATAGTTCCCAGAGTACATCTAGATGCAGAGGGTCTGGAGTCTTCAATCTGGCAAGATTCTGTCTACAGGTTTGAAGCAATGAAGAACTTGACTTGGAAGAATCATTAAGGTTATTCTTGGTTTGGGGCCTGACATGATGTCTCTTTAGGACTCCCCAGTTATTCTTCAGAAGTCCTCTTTTGGGCTGGGGAGTCACCAAGGCTTAGCTTACCCCCCAGTTTCAGTTTGAGAGCTAGAATGTGGGTTGGATACATCTTAACTACCGGTGAGAAGCAGGAAGGAAGCCAGGATTCAAGGCTTAGGAAAATTCTTCTCTCTTTTAACAAGGCCTAGACTGCCTCCTTTGCTCTCCCCCAAGGAGCCCCCCCGCGCCCGTTTTTCCTCCCACCCGGTCTCCCCTTGCTCCCCCCTGCAGAACCCGGATATTGTCCTGGTCCACTACCTGAACGTGCCGGCCATCGAGGACTGCGGGAAGATCTGCAGCCCCATCCTGTGCTCCATCAACAGTGACCGCAAGGAGTGGCTGAAGTGGTCGAAGGAAGAGCTGGTCGGACAGCTGAAACCCATGTGTAAGCAGTGCCGGGATGGGACGGTTACAGCAGCCACAGCGCTATAGCATTTAAGACTTACATGCCGCTTCACGGTGCCTTCTCTAAGAGTCAGCCTATGGCCCCCCCCAACAATCTGGGTCCTCATTTGACCCACCACGGAAGGACAGGTCAACCTTGAGCCTGGTGAGATTCGAACTGCCAAATTGCAGGCAGTCAGCAGAAGTAGCCTGCAGTACTGCACTCTAACCACTGCGCCACCAAAGCAGGTGCAAGATGATGGGTTTTAGGGTTCTTCGTGGAGGGAGGGAGCCTACCGGTAGTCCTTGACTTACGACTAGTCGCTAAGTAACTCTTCAAAGTTCTGATTGACCTACCTGGGAGTGATTTATGACCCGGATTTGAAATTCCAATGATCAGACCCTCCCCCAGGTCACATGACCACACGGGCTTGGCAGCCAGGCCACATTTACCGCTGTTTGTGGTGTCCCACAGTCACGTGATTACATTTTATAACAGGTTTGCCAAAAAAGCAGCATTTCACCAGTCCCGTAGCACAGCATTCCCCAGCCTTTCAGAGTTGGTGGCCTGGCGTGGGGGAGGGGGGGAGAAGAGATGGTTTTGTGTGAGGGAGGGGCAGCACTCAGGCACGCCCCTTGGGTGAGTTGGGCTGCACATACGTGCACTAACCCACCGCTCATGTGGCCCGGTTGTGCATAGGCCATGGCCTGGTAGTGGCTGCAGCCCACAGTTGGGGACCCCTGCCGTAGCAAACAAAGGGTTTGCTTAACAACTGTTTAAAAAAAGGTCACAAAATTGGGTCCATCCTGAGACCGGCCCATTTTATAGCCATCCCGAGTTACAAGCTCCATTAGGGTTGTAACTCAAGGACTACCTGTCCTCTCCTCCTGGAGCGGGGAGCTCTGAACGGCCGGCCGCCCTGCCAAGGGCCGGTGGCTGTGCTGAGCCTCTGGCCGCCAGCAGGTGCTGCTCAGAAGCGCCAGACCAGCAGCCCCCGTTCCCAGGAGGCGCCAGCTGACCAGCAGCTGGACGCCAAGCCCTGGCTGGGCAGGCCGGGTGCTTTGTCCGGCGGGGAGCTTCTGGGGGAGGAATTTGGCCACAGTGTGGTCAAGAGGGCTACTTTTCAGAAGAAGCTTTCTTTTGCCCATCCAGTGCCCGAATGCCCGTGGCAGCACCCCCTCCTCCTCCCTGGGAGGGCTGGTTTCTGCATCCGGGGAGGGCCAGGTGTGGGGAGGGGGACAAGGCCGGGATCCTGGGCTGGACATGCTGTGCTCTTCCCTCCCGCAGTTCACGGGATCAAGTGGACGTGCAGCAACGGGAGCAGCACCGCCGACTTCTCCGTGGAGCAGCTGGTGCAGCAGATCCTGGAAAGCCACCAGGCCAAGCCGCCCCCCCGGACCCACACCTGCCTCTGCAGTAGCAGCCTCGGTCAGCGCCCCCTTCTCCCCTTCCCTTCCGAGGGGTCTCCAGGGCATCCCACCAGCTGAGAGGCTCTGACCGCAGTCGCTTTCAGAGGGAGCTGAGGGGGCTTGGTGGGATCAGGGAAGAGCCTCTCCAGAAGGGCTGGGTTGATACCCAGAGGGCCAGGGTCAGAGGGACAGGGCTACCTGGGGCCAGCTTAGTTTGTCCGTGTGTGTGTGTGTGAGAGAGAGGGGGGGGGGGGTGTTGCCATGGCAGGAAGTCAGATGGCCACCAGAAGGAGGGGGAAGCACCGTCTGGATTGGAAGTTGCCCAGTTATGGGGCACAAGGGGGGGCACTGCCTGCCCCCTGCCCTGCCAGCCCTGCAAATAAGCCAGGATCCTCGTCTCAGACTGGAAATGGTGGCTGTAACCCCCCCCCCTCTCCTTGCAGGGAGTCCCGGCCACGTCCCGCACAAATGCAACAGCATTAAGCACCGGATCATCTCCCCGAAGGTGGACGTCCGTCCCTGCCCCTTCCCGGCCCTGACAGAAGTGCAGAACATCTCTGGCAGCCCCGAGGTCAGAGCTGAGGCTGACCTGGCCAAGGGGCATCTCCTGGACAGCAAAGGCCCCAAGCCGGCCAAGACCGGCTCCCCCACCATGGCTGATGCCATCCCCGACTCCACACAGCCATCCCCTGCTCTGGCCCGGCCCGGCGGCTTCCCCAAACAGGAGCGGCCCCCGGGCACCCTGTCCGTCAGCCTGCCCAGCAGCACCATCTTCGTCATGGCTGGCCCGAGCGGGGCGGAGAAGCCGCTGGCCCTGACCCCCAGCCAGCACCTGGTCTCTGGAGAAGGGGGGGCGGCGCCCACAGCGCCTCTCGGCCTGGCCGTCTTGCCCGGCCTGGTCCTCTCGCAGAGCCTGGAGTCCGCCATGGAGACCAACGAGGGGGCCTCAGACGCCTTCGACCCAGACCGCTTCCTGAACAGCCCCAAGCAAGGACAGACGTACGGGGGCGGCCCGGGCCTTCAAGCCGAGCCAGAACCCACTGAGAACGCCCCAGCCCCGGCCTCGGGCTACTCGCTCTACGTCTCCACCAATCGCTTCTTCATCCAGGATGATGGGGCCGGGCAGGGGCCCACACCCCTCTCGGCCAGCCCCACGGTGGCGGCAGCGGAAGCCAAGAGCAGCACAGAGGCACCCATGGAGACGGCGGGCGAAGGGGACTCCCGGGCTGAGGGGCTGCCTGGTGAAGGGGGCGGAGAGGCCGGGGGGGTGCCGGAGATCTCCCCCAAGGAGCTGCAGGAGGAGCTGTACTCGGTCATCCAGAGAGTGGCCGCAGCGGCCGCGGGAGGCCCCTTCGGCCTGTCCTTCGACAGCCATTTCCCAGACCTCATTAGCGAGCTGATGACGGAGGGCACGGCGGCAGACGGTGCAGGCAGCCCGAACGGCCCCAGTCCCGGGTTGGAGAGCCCAGAGCCGGTTCTGCCGGAGCCCCTGGCCGAGCCTTGCTACGCGGCGGAGGCCGTCTTGGGGGACTCCGCTCAGCCCTTGGTCTCCATCACCGACTTCTCGCCCGAGTGGTCCTACCAGGAGGTGAGTGCTCAGCTGTGGGGGCCAGAGGGGCCCCAGAGGCCTGGCTGGAGGGGCAGAGTCGGACCCTCTTTGACTCCTGCCTTTTCCTCCTGGGGGGGCCAGGGTGGCGTCAAGGTTCTGATCACCGGCCCCTGGATGGACGATTCGGAGTCCTACAGCTGCCTCTTCGACCAGATATCGGTCCCTGCTGCGCTCATCCAGTCCGGGGTGCTGCGCTGCTACTGCCCAGGTAGGGGAGCCGAGAGTGGGCGGGGGGGGAAGGGGGAGGGAAGGCCTTCTGCAGCCCCTCCCAGAGCAAAGGGCCACTCTGCCTCCCCCCCCCGACGGTGCTCTCCCCCTTCCTCCCGCAGCCCACGAGGCGGGCCTGGTACCGCTGCAAGTCGCTCAGGACTCCTGCCTGCTGTCCCCTTCGGTCCTGTTCGAGTACCGGGCGCGGAACTTCCTGGCGCTGCCCAGCACGCAGCTGGACTGGCTCTCCTTGGACGGTGAGTGGGGGACGCGCCCCCCCCCACCTGCGGGCAGGGGACCCGGTGGGCTTTTCCCTGCAGGACTCCCACGCCCCATACAGGTGGTAGCCCTCCACTTACAACCGTTCCTTTTAATGACCGTTCAAAGTCACAGTGACAGTGAAAAAAGTGTCTCACTCTTACGACTGTTTCTCACTCTTACGACCATTGCAGCGTCTCTGGTCACGTGATCCAAAGTCAGACTACTTTTGTGAAATGGCCCATAATTATGACAGTTGCCATATCCTCGGATTATGTCAGCTCCCATTCCAACCGTCGGACAGGGGAAGCCAGACTCACTTAACAACCGTGTTGCTAGCTTAACAACTGCAGCGATTCCCTTAACAACCGTGGCAAGAAAAGTCATAAAATGGGGCAAACCTCACTTAACAACTGTCTCGTTTAGCAAGAGAAATTTGGGGCTTAATTGCGGCCGTACGTTGAGGACTGCCTGTAGAGTCATAGAATCTCAGGGCCGAAAAGGACCTCGGGGGTCTTCGGGTTGCCCCTCGGAGCCCACGGCGGGCACTGCCCCATGGCCAGGCTGAGGTCTGGGGCTCCGGAGGTTGTTTGTGTCGGAAAAAGCAGCGCTGGGCCTGGCCCGGGTGTCACCTTACGTGGATATTCCTGGCATGTGCAACGGAAAGGCTGGGAGGGGCCAGGAGTTTCCATGACGGGCTGTGCTGGGCCCACAGCTTCCCTCTGGGGAGGGCGAGGCCAGGCCGCCCCCTCCTCCTCCCTCGACCCTCCCAGCCCCAGCGCCCCTCGCCCTGCTCAGCAGATGCCCAGGGGTG
>QLTV01002485.1:168561-180344 GCA_003457575.1 Thermophis baileyi
GGTGGGGCTGGGCTGCCTCTCACCAGCCTCCTTCCCCCCCCCCCCCAGACAACCAGTTCAGGATGTCCATCCTTGAGCGCCTGGAGCAGATGGAGAAGCGCGTGGCTGAGATGGCCGCCTCTGCCTCCCATGGCCCCCAGGCCCAGCCCCAAGGGGAGAAGCCCCCTGGCCAGGTAAGACGTGGGGCAGGGGTGGGGCGGGAGGCTGAGCTGGTGGCAACGAGCATGGCATGGTCAGTTTTCTCCTTGACTTGAGGGCTGTGCCGGTTGGGCGTTCAGGGGCGCACAGACACACGTTCTGCCAGTCTTGGGGGGGGGGGAGCACCTGGGTCTGGCCGTGGAGGTGCAGGGTCTCCCTTTGGGCAGGAGCCTCGGGAGGGCTCTGGCTTGCCTTGTGGGGCCTGTGCCTGCCCTCCGCTGATGCTCTTCTCCTGGGGGTCCCCCATCCGGGCTCTCCTTCCGTGAGGCTCTTCTCCAAACAAATAGGTCTGCTCCCCCCACCCCCCATTTCCCCCTTCGGAACGCTTCTTCACCCCACGGCTCCCCTCTGGAGGTTGTGGGGAAGGAGCTCGGGCCCCTGCACAGGCCCCACCGGGCCCCCCGAGCCGTTATTCTGGAAGGGCAGGTGGGGCAGGCTTTGCTCAAGAAGACTGCATGGAAGAGAGGCCTTGAGCTGTGGGGGTGCCCCCCCCACATGGGGGTCAGACCGATGGCAGGGCCCCCGGGCATTGAAGGGGCCGGATGGGGGCCTCTCTGAGCCAGGAGGTCCGGGAGGGGTGTGTGGCACTGCTGCATGTGGGGAGGGGTGGATCTTGGGGGTTCTGCTGATGTGACCCTCCCACCCACCCCCTTCTCATGTCCTGCTGAGCTGCAGGTNTTTAGTGTGTGTGTGTCCCGTCCCCCCCGCCCCCCCCGGCCTGGATCTCCGGTTTCGCTGTGATTGGCACCTGTGTGGTCAGCCAGCCCAGCTATTCTGGAGCTGCCCGGGTGGGGAGATAAGGCCAGGCGGTCTCTGGGTGGGATTAGGGAGGCGGGAAGGCATCTGCCCCCCACCCCCAGCCGTCCAATGGCCCCGAATTCTTTCCGTTGAGATCAGTCGCTTGGCCGGAGGGCAGGGGCACCACGTGGAGCCTTCTGGGCAAGGGGCATAGCCTGCCTCAGCCTGGCACACACCGCAGCCACGAGGAGAGCAGGCACTACAGATGCCATCATCCCCAGTCGGAAGGGTCCTGGTAGAGCTGACAGAGCAGACACATGTAAGGCAGCCGAGGGAGGGGGCCGGAGGGGGCGTGGCCTTGGCCCAGGAGTTGAAGGGCACCTCAGGGACAAGGTGCCACTGCCCACCAAGACCCTCCACTGCAGCCTCTGCCCCTCTTGGCTGGCACGAGCTGGGAGTTACAGGGGGGGCGCCTCTGAGGAATGTGGCAGCCCCCTCCTCACTTTTCCCTCAATTGGAGGGCCTGAGCCGTCTGCAGGGAATGCCAGCCCACTGCTGGCTCCTTGGCACACACACACCCCGGTCCATCTCACCAGCTGGGGGGGCTGTTGCCTCGTGTGGGGCAGGGGAGCTAAGGGGTCTCGGGAGGCGGTGTGGTTTGGGTGGGAAATGTGTCCCTGGCGCCTTGGGGGAGGAGCCTGGAAGCGGCTGCAGAGGCCGCCTGTTAGCCCGAGGCTCTTCCCCCCCCTCCTCCCCCTCCCTCTGCCCCCCCCCAAACTAGGCCCCCTCCGACTCCTTTGAGGAGCGCATTGTGGCCGTCTGTGAGAAAATGATGCTGTCGCAGTCGTGGCTTCGCTCGGAGACCCTCGTGCACCACGTCAGCTTCCGAGGAATGACTCTGCTGCACCTGGCAGCCGCCCAAGGCTACACCCGCCTCATCGAGACCTTGATCAAGTGGCGGTGAGTCCCCCTGCCTGGCAAGCCGAGGGCCCTTTGGGGTCTCTTGCCCAGAAAGCTGCTTTCCACCCAGTTCTGTCCAGGACCCCCGAGTAGAGGAGTCAGGAAAGAAAGAAAGAAAGAAAGAAAGAAAGAAAGAAAGAAAGANAAATTTAATAAATAGATTGTCTGTTACCTGTGGACACATACAGCTTAGTCCTTGGCTTACCACCAATTGCTTAGCGGCCATTCCACGTTCTGACGGTCAACACCCCCTCCCCCAATATCCCATCACCAAACACTCATTTGTGGCATCTGTGGACACGTGACCCTGTTTTACGACGGTTTTGCTGAAAACTCATGTTTATTCCTAGTTTTCGGCGAAACTCATACCGAATCCCTGGTTTGCTTAACCAAAGTCACAAAAAAGCTCATAAAATTGAGCCGGCCCCCTCTTACTATTGTCACAACTTACAACCATGATGGGCAGGCTCCATTACGGTCATAAGTTGAGGTCTGCCTGTATCACATTCTTCTCCGTTCTGAAATGTAGAAATAGGAGCTCAGAAGGAGTTGCTTGTTCCCTGGAGAGAAAATAAGTCGCCCTTTTTAAAAAATAAATATGGCAGTGAGCCTGGATCGTTGGTTTTGGAGTCCTGCGTTTGATTCCGCAGAAGGAACCCTGCAGGTCATCTAGACTGACCCCTTGCCAGTCCATTTGGCTCTGCCCTGCAGGCCTGCTAGGAAGGTCCGCGAGTCTTTAATGGAGATACTGGCATTTTGGGGGGCTTCCCCTGGACGGATCTTCCGTCCCAGCAGGGCTGAGCAGACCCCTCCCCTCCGGGCCTTCCGGGCCTCGGTATGCAGACCCTCCACCCGGCGTGGCAGGTCCGAGCCTTTTCCTACCTAACAAGATACTGTACGTGCTCAGATAAAATCTGCCACTTGCCCGGGCCCAGCCTGCCAAATTTTGACCCTCTGAAATCGGGGGTGTGGGGTGTGCGAAGACCAAAGCCACCCCCTCCGGTTGCTGAGGCTGTGCTCAGGGCTGGCCTGATGGCTACTCTTGGTTCCCCCAGGAGTCTCAATGCCCAGAATCTGGACTTGGAGCAAGAGGTCGATCCTCTCAACGTGGATCATTTTTCCTGCACCCCCTTGGTGAGTGCCTCTCGGGCGGGGGGGAGTAGCGAAGGGGGGGGGGGGCTGACCCTGTCCGGCAAGAGAGGAAGCCAGATCCGGCCGGGGCCCCTCCTGCTGCTCTGCCTCGGCCATGGGTCTCATTCCTGTTCTCCCACCCCCAGATGTGGGCCTGTGCGCTCGGCCACTTGGAGGCAGCCCAGCTGCTCTACCGGTGGAACAGCCAAGCTCTGGCCATCCCCGACTCTTTGGGCCGCCTGCCGCTCACCGTGGCTCGTTCGCGGGGCCACGTCAAGCTGGCCACGTCCCTGGAGGAACTGCAGCACCAGGAAGAGGCCCTCCCCGAACCTCTGGAGCCCTCGGCGGATGCAGCCGGGTCGGCCGGCAAGGCCTGCATCGTCGGCCTTCAGCACCCCACAGAGGGGCTGCACGTCCCCTCCCCGCTCTCGGCCAGCCCAGACACAGGTAGGGGGGTGCTTCTTTCCCTCAGGGGAGTGGCCTGCAGCAATGCTTAGCGCCAACTGAACCCCGACTCCCTATCTCCCCAGGGCTCAGCACTGCCAGCGGGGTCTCCTCCCCCTCGGAGCGCTCGGAAGGCTCCCTCTCCGTCACCTCGGCCTATTCCAGCGGGTCAGCCCTGCGGGAGTCGCCGGCCTACAGCCCCGAAGCCGAGGGAGCCATGGATGTCTGCCAGGGCCTGCCTCCTGGCAGCCTGGAGGGCTGGTACTTGCAGGAAGCCGCCAGCCCGCCCAGCCTCCCACCTGCCTCCTTCTTCCTGAGCTATGGCGAGGGGGCCACCGTGGGACCGCCGGGAGGCCCCGAAGCCCAGCTGGAGCCGGAGTTGCTGGCCTACGGGGAAAATGCTGAGAACGAGGAGCAGCTGCCGGAGACGGACGTCCTGCAGGTCCGGCATCCAGGAGGGCGGAAGTGGTTGGCCATCCATTCCCTGGCTAGTCTGGGGGCAGCTCCGCTGCCTCCACCCAGAAACCCACCTGCCTCCTGCAGTGGCCATGTGGGAAAACCCAGGCAGAGCCCCATGGGTGGGGGGCAGGCTCTGGTTGAGCCTCAGCAGTGCAGGGAAGCAGCCCTGGTTCTCCTCCTTCCGGAAAGTCTCGGTTGCCAACGAGAACAGCACAGGGCTGGGCCTCTCCTTCTTTGCAGCGGCCCCTGCTATGCGGGCTCCCCCATTCCCTGCAGTCCAGCAGCGCCCCTCACCCCAAAGGGCTGTGCCCCTTAACCTGAGCGGCTGCATCAGCCTGCCCTATTGGGGACACAGACACAGAGCGCCCCGGTCCTCATCTCCCATCCCCCCCGTGGCCCTGCAGGTGGACGTGATCACGCTGGCCAGGCAGATCATCGAGGCCACGCCGGAGCGCATCAAGCAGGAGGATTTTGGCTGTGCTGAGGCGCCTCTCCGCGAGCGGTCCAGCAACGTGGGCCTGAACGAGACCATGTCCTGGCTGGCCAGCTACCTGGAGAACGTGGATCAGCTGCCCAGTCTCCCACAACGACGGTAGCTCTGCTGGACCCTTGCGGGGGGGGGAGGAGAGGCTGGTGAGGTTTTGGGAAGAGGGGCTCACGTCCCTCCTTCTGCCTTCCAGAGGCTTGGCCCCCTCGCCCCCCGGGCGCTCCTGCCTCAGCCCCCTGCAGTCCCCCTTGGCGGACCTGTCCTTCGAGCGCCTCCCTCCGCCCCCCACCGCCGCCAGCTGGGCCGAGTTCCTCAACGCCTCGGGGAACGGAAAGATGGAGAGCGACTTCGCCCTGCTGACCCTCTCCGACCACGAGCAGCGGGAGCTGTACGAAGCCGCCCGCATCATCCAGACGGCCTTCCGCAAGTACAAGGTGAGCCTCCCGGCCGGGGCAACTCACCAAAACTCATTTAACGACTGTCTCTCTTACAACGGAAATGCTAGGTTCAATTGTGGTCGCAAGTCAAGGACTACCTGTATTTGGGAGGGTGGGGAGAAGCTTTGCTGGGGAGACTAAGGGCTGACAACTCCCCCCCCCTCCCCTGCTGTGCTGCTGTCGTCCCCCCAGGGCCGTCGGCTGAAGGAGCAGCAGGAGTTGGCAGCAGCTGTTATCCAGCGGTGCTACCGGAAGTACAAGCAGGTAGGGCTCCGTTGGGGGGCAGGCCCATCTCTGGCCCCTCCAAGCCTCCTGGGAGGCTCCCCCACACACTTGCAAGCACCCCCCAACTAACCTGCTGTCTCTCTCTGTCTTGCAAGCTGACCTGGATTGCCCTGAAGGTAACGCAGGGAAGTGGGGTTCTCGCTCAAGAGGTCCCGGGGGCCACTCCTGGCATGGGAAAAGGGGAGGCATGTGGAGCTGGAGAAGCCTCTGGAAAAGGAGGAGTTAGGGAGAGAGGAAAGGGGTTTCTCTTCTCATCGGCTCCAGGGGTGGATTGGGAAACGGAGAATCCGTCTCTGCTGGGGGTGGCTTTGGCGAGCCCTGGAAGGGGCATCTCGGCTCCCGCTGAGGGAGGGGGGCGGCTGGATAGGGGCAGGAGCCCCACTGGGGACCTAAGTGGGAGGACTCGATGTTTTGGCTTTGGGGTGCTTTCCTTGAAAGGGTGAGGATCCTCTCCCTGTCCTACCCTTACCCCCACCCTCCCCCCAAAAAGCCCCAGGGCTCCTGAATCGGGACGTTTTCCACCAGGAATTCAAGATGTTTCAGTTGGTTGACTGTGGGGAGCCCAAAACTCCCTTGGGGGCGGGGGGCAGTGGGATGTCATACCCCCCCCGCGGCTTAAGGGACATGCCTTTGATGGGAAGGCCGTGGGTGCTCCGGGATTGGCAGGTGGACGCCGGCGCCCGGCACCCTGTGCCTGGCACCCAGCCCCTCCTCTCCTCCTCCTCCCTCCTGGCACAGTATGCGCTCTACAAGAAGATGACGCAAGCGGCCATCCTGATCCAGAGCAAGTTCCGCAGCTACTATGAGCAGAAGAAGTTCCGGCAGAGTCGCCGGGCCGCCGTGCTGATCCAGCAATACTACCGCAGCTACAAGGAGTACAAGAGGCTGAAGCAGGGCCACCGCGCTTCGGCTGCCATGCAGCAGAAGATCAAGTGGGTGCCGGGACAGAGCGGGGGGGGGGAATGGGCTGGTTGCAAGGGGAGTAGCCCACCTGCTCTGCACGGGGGGGGGGGCAGGAAGGTAGGAGCAGACCCAGCCTGGGGCACTTTCCCTGAGACCCTCCCCCTGAAGCCCAAGACCCCCTCCCGGCAAAGTCCATAGCCATGGCATCCTCCCTGTCTCTGGTCCTCGCCAGGGCCGGGCAAAGCTGCTCAGTGCCCCCCTGAGACCGAGCAGGACAATTTCAGCCCTGTGATGTGACCCCCCCACACACACACACAAGGACTGCCGGCCCCCTCTGCAGCTGGGCCTGATGCTGTCCTGGGACGAGACCCGTCCTTCAGCAACAGCCCCGGAGCGGGCAGCCTGGGTGGGGCAGCTCCTGCCAGCCTCCTGTGGGCCCTTGAACCGCTGGGCAGCAGCTGGACGGTGGCAGCCCCCTTTCCCCCCCCTTCATTTCAAGCTTGATCCCCTCCTCCACCCTCATGCCTTGTGGGGCTGGGCGGCCCTAGGGAGGGAAGGGGCTTCCCTCTCTCTCTGGAGGGCAGGGGAGGCCTGGCAGCCCACACCAGAACCGAGAACTCTTCAAGCGGCTTCGTATCAATTTGGGAGAATTGGCTACTGGTAGTCCTCACCTTATGACCGCAACCGAGCCCAAATTTCTTGGTGCTGAGACAGTTGTTAAGTGAATCACTGCAGTTATTAACATGGTTGTTAAGTGGACCCATTCTCTGCCATGAGGGACCTGGTCCACTCCGGCCTCCTGACCCCCGTCTCCTCTCCCGACAGGGGAACCTTCCTGACCAAGAAGCAGGATCAGGCCGCTCGGAAGATCATGCGGTTCTTACGACGTTGTCGGCACAGGTACAGCAGAAAGGGGGGGCAGACTGGGGGCGGGGCAGGGATTGGGGGCGTTTCTGCAGTCACTGAACAGGCCTCATAAGCACTATAAGAAGCCACAAGATGAGTTTGGGGTGGGGGGGTGTTAGAAGATCCAAAGGAGACCCAGCGTGAGAAGTCCAGCCAGGTGCCTGTGGGGCAGAATATCGGGGGGGTTGGGGGGTTCCTCTCTTTCACCCTCCCAGTATCTGCAGACCATGTGCAACCCCTCTGCCCTGGGGGGGGGGCAGCCAGCTGCAGATAGGGTGGGTGTTTGTTCTGCTCCAGGGATATAGGGGTGTCCCCCCTCCCTTCAGAGTTCGCCTTCTCTCGGTCCCCCCCCAAACAGGATGAAGGAACTGAAGCAAAGGCAGGAGATGGAGGCGCCCCCACAGAAGCGCGGTGTGGCCACTTAGCCCGAAGAGGATGCCCGCAGAGGAGAATGCTGAGCCCAGCCAAGCCCCCGAAGGACTGGGAGGCTGGGGGGTGGCCATGGGTCTCCCCGCAGGAAGGAAGGAAGGAAGGAAGGAAGGACTGTGCAATAGAACCACCCGGGTCAGAGCTTGGCCCCTTCCCGCCTGGGGTGGGTGCAGAAGCTCTCCTGGCCGGGGCCCCAGACCCCGGGCCCTCGGCTGCATCGCTGGAGCCCCCTCCCCCGGTGAGCTTGCCTTCCATCTGTGCCAAGGCGTCTCCACCACGCATGGGCCTTTCCGTGGATCGGAGGGGGCTGCCGGGGGGTCGGAGGGGGATGCCGCACCCCGGGCTCTGTAAGGGGGGAGGGGGGGATTCTCGGGGGGGCCCACTGCCTTCACGCCAGCTTTCTGGAGGACCTGCAGCAGCCCCCACTCGCAAGGGGTCGGGTGGAAGACAGCCTCCTGCCATGCACTTTTGAGACCCCATCTTGTTTCCTTCTCCCCTCCCCTCCCCTCCTTCCCATAAGCTGGGCCAGGCTGGGATTTGAAGAGGGTCCATCCCTCTCCAGCGGCCCTCCTGCCCCCTTCCCCGTGCCTCTGTACATACTTGTATGATATGGGCAAAAGAAGGCCAGGCTGGCATCGATTTAACCCAAAGGCGTTTTACCCCTTGGGGTGGCGGCAGGAGGCTGGGGAGAAAGACGCATGGGTTGTAATTTTGGAGCCCCCCTTCCCCCCCCCAATCTCCTTTGTGTATTTCAGCCCAGCCTCTGGGTGTCACTCCCTCCATCTGTCACACGGCTACCGTTTTGCATGACTGGTTGGTTTGTACAAATTTACATTAAACTGCAAGAAAACCGCCAGTGTAAACTCCTTGCAAGAGTGTTGAGTGGGCATCAGCCTGGCAGGAAGGGGGGGCGGAGCCTCTTGGCAGGGGAACAGGCTGCAGACCCCCCCCCCATGCCCTGGGAGTGGGAAGCAGCAGCCGAGGGTCTCTCCACCCTCCAGGGGGCAAAGCACATTTTCTCAGTGGGCCCACTCCGTGTTCTGCATCAGTGGAAGGGAGGAAGAGCTGCTCTGAGGAAGTGGGGGGCAGAAACTGGGGAGGGGGAACTCGGGGCAGGCCAGACCCCACCCTCCTTGGCCAGCAAGGAGCCTTCCTGATTGTGCCCTTTGCACATCAGGGGCCCCAGGCTGAGGAAGGCCGCGGGGCCCTCCGGGGCCTGCTTGTCCCCTGTGTAGCCGGAGGAGGGGTTCCTGCTAAGCGAGGTGGCTCCCCTTCTGCTCTCAGCAGGCCTGCCCAGCAGCTGCCCAGTGGCTCTGGACACTGCCCGACGTCTGGTCCCTTGATGCAAGGGGGCTTCTGTCCCCCTCACTTCCTTTTCTGTGGGTCTCAGGCATGGGGACCCCCGAGGCAAGCCGTCTCTGCCCCAAGGAGCAGCTCAAGCTGTGGAGTGCCAGGAGGCCCCCACCCCCTGGCAGAGGGGAGGAGGGAGGCTCTCTTCAGCTGCTGCCCATGGGGTGAGGTGGGGGGTTGCTGTGGGGCAAGGGGCATCTCTTGGGAAGGGGCAGTAATGGAAGAGGCTGAGCCTGGCAAGGTGTGTCCTGCCTGGCTCAATCTACCACCTGCTTAGCAACCAAAGGGGGGGGGCTTGGAGGGGGTTTGGAAGTGCTCCCAAAGGGGCATTTGGGCTTCCTAGGCTGAACCCGCCCCGTCATGCCAGATCAGAGCCTTCTGCCAGACCCTCCCCAGGAGGGGAGCCGGGAGGGCTTAATGCATTGCAGCTGGCTATCTCCAAGGGGTTGAACGGAGAGCAAACCACTTGCACGGGTTTAAAATTTAAATCAGTAAAAAAAAAATGGAAATGGTTGGCCTTGCATAATAGTCCTCGGGGGGGGGGGGAGCTGGAGCAAGAGAGCGGCTAGAAGAGGAAGGCGCTCTCGGCTCCCACTCGCTGGCCGGTGACGTCATGACGCCGTGCCAGGACCCTCCCGAAACAAGGGCTGACGGGATACCAGGCTCCTCCTGGGGAAAGGGGGCGGGGCAACTGGGAGAGAAACCTGGCAAGGGCGTGTTCGGCTGCTGCGCTGCCCTAATTTAGGGGCGGGGCCGCGGGGGAAACTCGCTCGTGATTGACAGATGTTTCTCCCCCCTTCTTGGAGAGCAGCCCCCCCTTACGCACGGCTGAGATCCGGCTTCGAATATGGATCAAGGGAGTCGGCAGGGACCCTGGAGGTCTTCTAGTCCAGCCCTGCCCTTGGACTTCTGCAGCCTCTGCGGGCTTCGTGGGAAGGGGGCGCCGGGCTCCTTCCCCACAGCCCCGCCGGACAGGAGTTCCCTTCGGGCTGCCTTCACGGTTCAGCCGGGCCCCTTGGCCGGATCAATCAATGAACCGAAGTAGCGCACAAGCACAGCCACCGAGAGGAGCCGACATGAGCGGGGGGGCTCGGGCCGGGTGCCGCTGTGCGGGATGGGAGCGCCAAAGGGCCCGAAGGCGGCAAGCCACGCGCCCCCGGCACGTGGCGGGGAGGGTGCTGTGCAGGGAAAGGCCGGGAGGTCAAATGGGGGCAGCCAAAGGGCCCCATCTGCAGGGAGGGCTGGGGCTGCGAGGGCCCCGCCGGTTCCAGCTCGCTGCCGTCGGACGCAGTCAAAGGCTCTGGGGCCGTCGATGGTGGAGAAGCGCGGCTCTCTGGCCCCCAGGCGACGGCGGCAGAGCCTGGGGTGAGGGGCCTGATGTTGGGTGCGCGCACTCCGGGCCCCGCTGACCTCCCTGGCGCTTCGCAAGGGACCCGGGAGCCGCGGGGGCCGAGCGCGTTTCCCCTTCAGGCCGCCTTCGGGTCCCCGACCGGCGGGGGGCATCAGCGAGGGGTGCGCCCGACAAAGAGCTTCTGCAGGCTCGGAGCTGGCTGCGCGGGGGCCGCGGCACCGAACTCCCGGGGCTTCACTCTGACTCTCACGATGGTGGGGCGCAGTTGCTCCGTCCTGTGTGGAGGGCGCAAGAGAAAGCAGCCCAGCGGTGAGTTTCAGATCGCTCTGCGCCCCAAGACGGACGGCGAGCCGGGTAGAGACGCTCCTGCCTTGTGGGAAGACGGCGGGGGCGGTCAACTGGGTGCTGCGTCCGGAGAGGTCCAGGGAAAGCGTCGTTGAAGATATTGGACGGGGGCGGGGGCGTGAAACTCCCTGCCACGAGGCTGCAACATCCAACATCCTTTCATGGATGTGCTGCTGGTCAGGATAAATCCCCCCCCCCCCGCACACACACCTCCGGCCGTCTCCCTGGAGGAGACATGAAAAGGGGGTCCCTATACTTGGGATCTGCTGCTGGGGAGGGGGTGACCAGCCTCCTGGTGGTCTTTCTGCTCATGTTTCATTCTGGGGAGTTGGCCTTCCTGGGAGGGGGGTGGGATGATCCCTAAAGAGCCTTTTAGCAATAGCAATAGCAGTTAGACTTATATACCGCTTCATAGTGCTTTACAGCCCTCTCTCAGCGGTTTACAGAGTTAGCATATTGCCCCCAACAATCTGGGTCCTCATTTTACCCACCTCGGAAGGATGGAAGGCTGAGTCAACTTTGAGCCAGTGAGATTTGAACCACCGAACTGCAGCTAGCAGTCAGCTGAAGTAGCCTGCAGTGTTGCACTCTAACCACTGTGCCACCTCGGCTCTTAACCCTTTTGCGGACGGGGAGGGCGCCACAGGGCCCGAGGGGAGCTACTGCTCACTAAAATGTAGATTTAAGTCAAAGGACCGTCTACTTTTCTTCTGATTTTGCCCTGGATAGTCTAAACCAGGGCTGTCCAACCTTGGCCATATTAAGACTTCTAGACTTCAACTCTCGGTGGGGAATTCTGGGAGTTGAAGTCCACAAAACGTGGCCAGGGTTGGACACCCCTGGTCTAAAAGAAGGAAAATTAAACTTTAATAAAAACAACTAAAAACATCAATAAAACCACCTCTTCTAGAGAAAATGTGCTTGTCCACCAGTGATTCTCCTTTGACCAGAGCGCGCTGAGATTGTGCTTCTCTGGGGCCACAGTTGGTGTGTATGTGTGGGTAACAGAGTAACAGAGTTGGAAGGGACCTTGTAGATCATCTAGTCCAACCCCCTGCTCAAGCACGAGTCCCTACATCATTTCCGACAACCTCCGAAGGCAACTTCTGTTCCACTGGTTGATCGCTCTCACTGTCAGAAATTTTCTCCTTATTTCCAGGTTGAATCTCTCCTTGGTCAGTTTCCATCCATTATTCCTTGTCTGGCCTTCTGGTGCCTTGGAAAACAGCCTGTCCCCCTCCTCTCTGTGGCAGCCCCTCAAGTATTGGAACATTGCTATCATGTCTCCCCTCGTCCTTCTCTTCGCTAGACTATCCATCCCCAGTTCTTGCAACCACTCTTCATATGTTATAGGTTCCAG
>QLTV01002485.1:185238-200694 GCA_003457575.1 Thermophis baileyi
AGAGGACGAGAGGAAGAGAGAAAGAAAGAAAGAAAGAAAGAAAGAAAGAAAGAAAGAAAGAAAGAAAGAAAGAAAGAAAGAAAGAAAGAAAGAAAGAAAGAAAGCTAGCTTATGACCACAATTGAGCCCAAAATATTGGTTGCTAAGCAAGAGCAGCGTTGTTAAGTGAGTTTCACATTTTACAAATTGGCCACGCCCACCCGGTCACCTGACCACCAAGCCACACCCACCTGGGTGGGGTGGGGGGCACTGAGGATGAGTTTGTAGCACCAAGGGGGTGGCGGACTGAAAAAGTTTGGGAACCACTGCTCTAATCTATTAATCTGGCTATTAGTCTAGTAGGTATCACTTAGTCAACTAAACAATCAAATCACTTAATCAGCTAAACAATCAGTGATCCTATGATCACTCCCAATCTATCAATCAATTAAATTAGATTGGGACTGATCATTGTTTAGTTAACTATCAGTCCCAATCTTATCATCCCGGAAGGGTTTCTTTTCTTGAGCCACGAGGTTGCGTTTCTTCAATGGCGGCCTCCGGTCGATCTGCTGGGTGCGGGGGATCAAGCCGCGCCACGGCAGGCTCCGTGGAAGCACCTGGCACAGACCGAGGCTCCCTGGACACGGTGGCGACTCTCCGGAAGGGGCTCCGGTGGAACCCTCCAAAACAGGCGCTCCTCCCTCCGCTCCTTGCCGGGGTCCACGCGCACAGGATCAGGCCTCCCAGGGGCGCAACCGGGCCAGCCGATCTCGTTCTCACCGGGTCAGACGGTAGCAGGCGATCCCGATCCTCGCCGGCCACCGACCGACGGAGCGCTCTGGAGCTTGTCGGCGATCCCTTCCCAGCCAGCCACGTGGAGGAGCCTCGCTGCGATCCCCTCCGAGCCTCGCGGCTCTTCTTGGCGGTTCTCTCGGGGCAGGGCTGCAGCGGCGGATCCCCTCCGAGACTCTCGGAGCTTCGCGGCACTCCCTGCGGGCTGGGGACGCCTGAGCCGGGCGCTCCGGAGCTTTTCCGCGATCCCCTCCGAGATCCCCTCCCTCGCAGAGCTTCGCTGCAATCCCTCCGAGGTCGGGATGCGGCGTGTTTAGCCGATCTTTCTCCCTCCCTCCCTCCGCTCGGAATCGCCCCTCTGCTTGGCGGTCTCCGCTGTCCGGTCTCGGCTTTCTCTCCTTCAGCTGGCCTGGGTTCTTCCTTTGCGGCCGCCCGGCCGCCTCTCCCGCCCTTCCTGGCTCCACGTGGCCCGTTGTTTCCCCTCTCTTTTGGGGGGGGGGGGGTTCCGCTGGTCCTAGCCCTTGGGTAGGAATAGGTTGGGCTTCCGGGACCGTCTGGTTGCCCCTCTCCTGTCTCTGACCCTGGGTTTCCTAGGACTTTCCCCTACTATTAGACTCTAGCGATGGGACTAGGCGTCTGCCCCGTCCGCCATCTTACCGGAGAGATCGCTGGTGTGGAAACGGGCTGGCTCTGCCCTGCTGGATCTCTGGCTGGGGGCTGCCGCTCCCCCCAAGGGAAGGGCCCCTGCAGTCCCTGGATGCCCCCCTGGTTGTGTGGACCCCCCTGCCCAGCCCTCCTCCCTGCTTGCCCTCAAAGGGGCCCAGCCCACCCCAGAAATCTCTTCGCAGGAGACTGCGGGGATCCCTGCTGCTCTTCTGCAGGCTTGCAAAAATGTTTGAGGAACTTTCGGGCGCGGGAGAGGAGGAGGAGGAGGTGACAGGAGCTCCCTCGACCCAGACAGGGGACCCACCTCTGGCAGGAAGGGATCCGGCGTGGCAGAGTGTGGGAGCTGGTGAGCGGGGCTCAGGGCCAGCTGGGCGTTTGTGACCCTGGAAGCGCTCGGGGGCCATAATGGGGAGCTTTGCTATGCTACGGATGCCTTGGGCGGCAAGGAACCCTAGCCGGAGGGAGGGTCTTGCCCACGCAGAGTGCCAGGGCCAAGGAGCTGCTGACCCTTCCCCAAACGGCCTCATTCTGGTCCTGCCTTCTGCATCAGCCGGCTTCCGGCCCTCCCCCCCCCCCAGGGAAGAAGCAGATCAGCCACAGCAGGGGAGGGTGGCAAGGAGGGGCTGCCCTGCCTGCCTTAGGTGCCAGGAGCCAGCCCTGCTGCAGTGGGCGGCCTCCGTGGTCCTTTGCAGGATTCAGGCTGAGCAGGTGGGCTGGAGGGGCCAGTGGGGCAGAGGCTGATCCAAGGAACCAGGTTTGGGGGCACAGCACGAGGGCGCCCCAGGGACACCTCGCAAAGAGCCCTGTCGGCTTCACTGTCGTCCCCAGCAGCTCCCAGAGCTTTCCCTGCATAGAAAACTGTTTCCCAGCTTGGTCTACATCACAGGGTTGTTCTTTGGGGACAGCTGCTGGGCTGGAATGTGTGGAGTGCAGGGGGGGGCTGCACCTTGTTTTATCAGTGGGCAGCAGGGAGAAGGGGAGGACCCTGTGCGCCACCTGTGTCTGTGTGTGTGTGAGAGAGAGAGCAAGTGACCGTAAGTGGGCAAGCTGGACCCTGCCCTCTGGTGCCCCTTTCCTTGAAGGTCTGTGGGGCTGCCCTCCAGGCCAGCCTCCCACTGCAGTCTCAGACATGCGGGGGGGGGTGACGGCAGCACTTCCAGTCCCCCACTCCCCAACATCCGGGGGGGGGGGGTGACGGCAGCACTTCCAGTCCCCCACTCCCCAGCCTGACCTGGGTCTGGTTGGCACTTCAGGCTGCCTGGGGTCCTGCCGGACCCTCTGCCATCCGTCCTTCCAGCCCTTCTACTCAGCCATCTTGGGCTGCAGCCACTGCTCCCGGCATCCCCCTCCAGAAGGCCCAGCATGGGAAGCAGGTGAGTGGCGGGGGGGGGAGCAGGGGGGACTCTGGGGAGGGGCAGCTGGATGCACCTCCTGCTGCAACTGGTGGAGACAGGGGAGGTGGCAGGCAGCCCCTGGCACAGGTGTCTCCGCTGGGGCAGGAGCACTTGAGCCATGGCAGTTGGCAGGGTGGGGCCTCCGCTCCTTTGGGCTCTCAGTAGAGGAAGGGAGGGGGCTTTCCTCTGCCAGGAAGGGGCAGGGGTCCCAGAGCCTTCCCCCTCTCCACTTAAGGCGGAGGTTTTGCAGACTGGGCCACTTGAAGGTGGATGGACCAACTCCCAGCATTCCCCAACCAGCATGTGGGAGAGCTCCCCTCCCCCCGNGTGGGGGGTGGGGGGGCTTAGAGGGGGGCTGCAAACAGGGCCAAGGAAGGCACCAATTGCTGGGGAGGAGGCTTTGCAAACAACCCTGGGGGGGGGAGGTAACACCGAGCCCACCGCAGCTCTGCCGTGCCCAATTCCCCTAACTGTGATGGGGCTGCCTGGCCCGAAGGAAGGGCTGTGGGGCAGCTCTCCCCTGCCTTTCTCCTTCCAGGTCCTCCACCGGCTGCATCTGGACACCCCGGCCCCCATCATGGCCCCCCGGGAGACCCCTCCCACTCCCGGCATCTGCACCAGGAGACGCTGGTTCTCCAGCGAGGAGCTGCAGGCCGTCTCTGCCCTTCTGGAGCTGCCAGCAGCAGCACAAGCTGGACCCCAGGCTGACAGGGGGGCCGAGCAGGGGGGCCCTTAAGAGCCCCTGGGACACACACGCACTGTGCTGTGGTCTTTGTTACATGTCCAACCGTGGCAACTTGAAGACGTGTGGACTTCCAGAATTCCCCAGCCATCTGGCTGGGGAATTCTGGGAGTTGAAGTCCACACGTCTTCAAGTTGCCACGGTTGGCCATCTGGTTTGAGGAACCGAACCGCCTCCTAGGCTTCACGGACAGAATAAAGTTAAGTTTCATCCTTTCAGGTCTTTGCTCGTCTCCCAGGAAAGATTCGGGCCGGACTCCCTTGAGCTGGACTTTGGCCTGGCCAAGCCATGGGGCCGGGTCTCCCTCCCTGCTATTGGGGGGGCCTACGGAGGGCTCTGGGGAGGACACATCCCATTTGCAGCCATTCTGGGCCCAGCCACGTTGCAGCTCTGGTCACGCCCCCCATTCTGTGAGAGCTTTGTAGGGGCCCTCCCCCCCCATTTTCTCCCCACCCTTTTCCCCCTTGGCCCCACTGCAAATTCAAGAGCATTTAAACCTTGGGGAACCCCAAAAGCGCCTGGGAATTAGTCGTGGGTCCCTGAACAGCCCCCCAAAAGTCACCCCAGGAGCTGCTCCCCCTTTAAAGTAAGATGGGGGGAGAGAAAGACCCCCAGCTGGGGCTCCTTGCAAACCTAGGTCACACTGCCTTCGAGAAACGACTTCTTCCTTCTGCCCCACGGATTCAGGGCCCTGATCGGTTCACCCCCTTTCCTGCTTGCTGGGCCCAGGGTCTGCATCCCCTCCCCCAATGTGGCTGCGAGTGGGAGGGAGGGGGTGGGCGGCCCCCTTTGGACGGGGTGGGGGAGAAAAGCGCCGTGGGGCAAGCGGCGTCCCGTGGTCTCTTTATTCCATCTTGCCCGGAGGCTACGTCCCTCTGCGGCTCCTCCGCCGCCTCTCCAGCCGGTGCAGGTGGCGCCAAGTCTTCTCCATCACAGCATCCAACAGGTGCAGCGCCTCCATCAAGGCAGCTTCTTCTGGGTCTGCTCGCCGGGGTGTCGTCTCCTCCTTCCCTCGATTCTGAGGAAGAAGAAGCTGGGGCTGAGGAAGGGAGCCCCCTCCCCCGAGATCCATACGGCCTCCAAATACGCCTTCAAACCTTTCATTTTCTCCAGGCGTCGGTGAGGACGGGGGGGGGGGCGGGGGCAGGAGGTGCCACGTACAAATGTCTTAATCATGGTTTGATGGGCCCCTTTTCACTTTGCAGAAGCAGCCAGAAGGGTCTCAAGAGTTGGGCAGCCCAGAAATTTGACCGGGAGAGAGAGAAATGCAAAGGGAGTTGAGAGGATCATGTGGCAGGGAGTTCCACCAGCCAATTTCGCTTTGAATGCAACATGGTCAAGATTGCTGCAAGAGCTAAAGAGGCGGGAGGTTTGGGGAGCCCCTTAGCTTCTTGGGGGCCTGAACTGAATCCCACCGAAGCAAGGCTGATCAGTTCCCCCTTTCTAGGTTGCAGGGGGGCTCCTACCCCCACTGGGGGCCTCCGTGCAGGAGAGGCCTGGCCAAATGCAAGGGCCCAGCTGGGGACCCTGCCCAGGACCTCTAGGCCAGGGGATGGATGCCATGGGGGTTGGGGGGAGCTCCTCAGCCTCCGCCCCCCCTCCCCCCGGAGGGCCTCACCTGCTGGGCACGAATAAACTGTTGGAGGAAGAGGCCGATGGAGGAGACAGCAATCACGCCCAGCATGCTGATGATCAGCCAGTAGGCATACCAGAGCAGCGGCTGGCTACTGAGGGCGAAGCCCCCGGGCATCTGGGAGGGGTCGAGGGTCTTCCCAAAGGGGGCCTCCAGACCCCCGTAGTACCAGCCGGGCCGCTGCGACCAGCCGAGGCGCCACAGAGTGCAGTTCATCAGCAGCCCCACAGCCCACCCTGCCGCTCGCCCCATGGGTGCCCACGCACGGAGCCTCCGGTGGCCGTCCTCAGCCGCCTTCCGGAACCCCTGGGGTGGTTGCCGGGCAACGAGGGTGGTGGGCCCTCCGTCTCCAGGGACCCCTGGCCTCTTGTCACTCTTGAGGGCTGCAGGGGGGGGGGCTGGGCACAGCGAGTGAGGCCGAGGGGCCTTCGGAGTGGCTGGCTGCCCTCCGGACACGGGGCTAGGAACTACCAGCGGCTGCTCCCACCTGGTCTTTAAAAGCCTGAGTGGACTGTGGGAACTCAAGCCCTGCTTTCCACTAAAGCAGGGGTCTCCAACCTTGGCCACTTTAAGCCTGGAGGACCAACTCCCAGCTTTGCTGGCTGGGGAATTCTGGGAGTTGAAGTCCTCCAGGCTTAAAGTGGCCAAGGTTGGAGACCCCTGCGCTAAAGCATTTACAGGTTATCCTTGACTCAACCATAACAGAGCCTAAAATGGGTTGCTAAGTGAGACCATTGTTAAGTGAGTTCTGCCTGATTTTACCACCTTTCTTGCCACAGTTGTGAATCCCTGCAGTTGTAGAATAAGTCACACGGTTGTTAAGTGAATCCGGCTTCCCCATGGACTCTGTTTGTTGGAAGGTCGCAAAAGGGGATCGTGTGACCCCAGGACATTTGCAGTCATCATAAGTGTGAGTCAGTTGCTAAGCGTCCGTGGGGATCATGTGACCATGGGGATGCTGCAATGGTCGCAAGTGTGAAAACTGGTCGTGGTGTGTTGTTTTTTTACAATGTCACTAAGCAAATAGTTGTAAGTCGAGGACTGCCTTTCTGGAATCAGATGGTGGACATTTTCCTGTGTGAATTCCAGGCATTCCCCCCCCTATCCTTGGGTAGTTTGGGGTTGCCCCAGGGGATGGGGCGGGGGGCGGGGAACGGGCCCAGCTCCCCCATGGACGAGAGAAAGGGGTGAATCTGCTCTGTGTTTGGAAAAGTCCGGCCGGGGACCCCTCACCAAAAGGAGAGCAAAAGGAGGCTGGGGGAGCTTGGCTGCCAGGCTCCTCTTGTGGCCCCTGAACAAAGGGGAGAACGGCTTTCTAAAGGGGGCGCCATGCAGGCCCTTCTCTCTTGCCTCCAAGGAGGGGTCCCCTGGGGGTGCCAGGAAGCCGAGGCTGCCCTGCCCAGGGGCTCCCCGTGGGTGCCTGGCCCAGACTCATCCGAAGGGTGGGGGCAGGCGAGGGTGGGCACAATAGGCAGGTGGTGCCGTGCAGAGTCCCAAGAAGCCCCACAGCAGCTTCCCTCAGGAGGGCAGGGGGATCTGGCCACAGCAGCCCTTGGAGAGATCCCCGGCCTTTGCAAGAGATGGAAGCCCCCCCCCCCAAGACAGTCCTTGAACTGGAGGTCAGTTTGCCATACACACACACACACACCCTAAAACCACAATTCCCAACAGAAATCCCTAGGTCTTGCTGGCCATTTGCCCTGCCCCTCCCCCGCATGGCAGAAGGGCTGCCATCAGCCAGCCGGTGCCCCCAAGCCCTTCCCAGCAGCTCTCTTGCCATCCTAGAGGGACTCTCGGCTGTGCAAAGAATTGCACTCTGTACATGCACAAGGGCCCTGCCCTAAATTGCCAAGCCTGGGAGCTGCATCAGAGGGAGGGGTCGTCGGCCCCCTCATTTGCCTCAAGTGCCCCTCCCTGGTTCTGCTCTGGGGGGTCTCCATGTTTTGCAGCCTCTGGGAGGCAGGACCCATCCAGGCCCCGCCCCGGCCGCCTCCCCTGTGCTGGAGGGGGGAGGGGTCTGCTGGGGTGCTCCCACTGATAACGCCCCCCCTCGAATCTGCCTTCCCCATCGCAGGGGCACCCCTCCCCCCCCCATGCACACAGCTCACCCTCCTTAAATTAGGAATTCTATTGAAGGCACAGCCGTGAACCGAAAATGGACAACTCGGGATAATCACACATTGCTGCACATCCTTTGCGAAGTGATGCTTTACTTTGGGGGGGGGGGCACAGTGGGGCTTTAGCATCCCACAGGAGATTCTGCCAGTCCTCAAAGTGCCACGGGGGAGGCTCCGGGTGCAAACTGCTATCTGCTTGGCTCCCAGCCGCCCCCAAGGGAGGGGCGGTCTGCACAGAGGGTCAATAAGGAGCTTTTGCCCAATTTTGGTGGGGAGGGTGGAAGACAACAAGAGTCCGGCCTTTTTCTTCCATGCTTAAAAAGGTCTTTATTTTAAAGGCCAGAAAGCAGGCACAGAACGCAGCACGGCGTCTTTGGCCAGCCCAGACAACAGGGGTCTGTGCGAGTGGGGGGCCCCTGCACCCACCAAAGACGCTGGTGGGGCCAGGCCTGTGCAAAATGCAGCAGCAGCAAAAGTGGGGAGGGGGCGGCCAGCCTCACGTGTGAAGGCTGGGGAGGAGGAATGCAGCTTACATTTGGGGAGGGGGCAGGGAGGACGGAGGTTACAGTCTGAGGGGAGGGAGAGGGGGGTCCCAAGGCACAAAGCCACGGGGGTCAAATCCATTCCTTTCTGTCATTCCCAGCAAGAAGGGCTTTGGGGTCATCCCCTTCTTTGTGCACCCCGAAACCCAGGGCCAGACATGCCCCTCCCCCAGTTCATCTTTGGTGTATGGGAGGCACAGGAGTCCTCTGCGGGAGGGGCTGCGGGGCCTGGGATGGGGGGGCGGGCAGAAAGGGAGAAACGGCGTTGTCCAGCCAAGGAGGGGGAGGCGATCCGATGCCGAACTGCCTTGGAGCTCCCGGCAGAAGGTCAGAGTTCTAGGAGGAAAGAAAGAACAAAGTTTTTTATTTTATTTTTATTTAATTATTTTATTTTACTTTATTACTGCATTTTTTTTTAATTTACTGGTCACCATCTCACTATGAAGTGAATCTGGGCAGCTTGCAATGCAATAAATACTGACATAAAATAATTAAAAACATCAAAGCATTGGGCAATTATTGAATAAAGAAAGTTAAAACTTGAAAACTAACAACTCTGGGTTGGCTCAAAGGGAGACCCTCACACTCAGAAAGGTTGGGACTCCCAGCACAGACGTCCCCCCGGAGACCCTCCCCAGAACTGTGCATATGCAGAGGTGGACAAGACTGGACGCCCAAGACCCCCAAAGGATGGCCCGACTGAGCTGGCCGACCCCCAGGTGAGGCACCCCAGCAACACACACCCAACTTCAGAAACTAAAGTTTGCAGGGGGAGAAAAACAGGAATTGCTGCAGGATCTCGCTCACTGCCCCCCCCTTCCGTTCAATTAATGTAAATATGGGGCAATGTGGATTGCAGCAGCACCCAAATACATCTGGGGCAGCGCATGGAGCCAACTGCAGTCGTACAAGAAAATGCCTGCGCCCCACATTCCCTACAAAACCACAACATCTGGAAGCACAGAGCAACAACTGGAAAATGCCCATAGCTCAGTTGAGGCACTCTGCACGCCCTCAGAGGGCATTTTGCACAGGCCCAGCTCAAAGCAACCAGAAGAGTGGTTTCAGAAACGGGGGGGGGGGGGCTTTCCCCTAAAAGGGAATGGCTGGGAATTTGAGGACCCCACAACCTTCTCTCTGCTCAAGGAAGGGGGGGGGCAGGGCGTCTGGCCCCAGCTTCACTGGCCCATTGTCCCCCAGACTGACCTGCCAGCAGTGCCCAGGGGGCCACGCCAGTCTTTCCCCTAAAAGTGAATGGCTGGGAATTTGAGGACCCCACAACCTTCTCTCTGCTCAAGGAAGGGGGGGGGCAGGGCGTCTGGCCCCAGCTTCACTGGCCCATTGTCCCCCAGACTGACCTGCCAGCAGTGCCCAGGGGGCCACGCCAGTCAGAGCCACCTCTGGGGGGAATTGCCCAGCCGTGGGGGCTCAGCGAAAGAGACAAGCCCCCCTCCAGCTCAGCCCCCGATTCGGAAGCAGCATCACAGCTGCCACAGAGGAGAGTCCTGAGTGGGCGGTGGGCACACAGGAGAGGTTTGCCAAGGGAGGCCGGAGACAGGCCCCCCCACCTGAGAAAAGTGATCAGGAGGGCACCATGTCTGAACCCAACATGAAGCGGCACCTTCACAAGAGGGAACTTTGTGGGCACTGCGGGCACTCCTGAAACACCCCCCCCTTAAGAAGAATGGATGCCAGAGGGAACATGGGCTGAAACACGAGGAGGGAGGGAGGGACCAAGTGGAAATGGGGGCATGAAATGGCCCCCCAGCTCAGAATGAGGACCCCACAGGAGGGCGAAGGGCAATTCTGCAGGGCGGAGGGCACAGAGCTCTCTCTGGGGTGTCCCCCCCTCTGCTTGGCACACCTGTCCCACCAGCCCAACCTCTGGAAGGAGCCCCCACCCTGCCTTTTGCCTACCCCAGCTGTTTCCTAACAGCTGGACAGGCTGGTTGATGCCCATTCTAAAACAGCTGCTCTCAACCCCCCCCTCCCCCAGCCTGAGAAAGCCTATTCTGCTTGGAGGGTAAATTCAGAAGGCAGCATCTGCCCCCCCCACCCGCCCGAACGCCTTGGCCAACCAGGGGAGGGGGCTGTGTGAAGGGGTCTGGCTCCCTCGGGGCCCCCAGAGGGAGGCTGGCAACCTTGGCAGCCCAGCCCCAGCCCAGCAGCCTATCCCTGGCCTAGGAGGGGCTTCCCCCCCAGATGGCTTGTGGGGTGGGATGTCCCAAAGTACCCAAAGCCAGGGAAGCCTCTTCAGCCAACGCAGCCGGCTGCCCGGAGACTTGAATCCAGACCAAACTACGAGCTGCTGCCAGTCATCCGCTGCAGCCCAAGCCCCCCTTACCTGGAGGCCCCTTGGGGCTTGCCTCCGGCCCCGGCAGCTCCCCCAGGCGCTGGAAGTCAATGCTGGCGTAGCTGTGGGGTGATCCCGCCTGGCAGGGGCCGGCAGACAGTCGCAGAGGGAGGGCCAGGTCCGGGACAGCCTCTCTGGCCAGGGCCAGGTCGATGTAGTTCAGCCCACTCTCCCTTGGGGCCGGGTCCAGTGGGGTGGCGTTCCCCTCGGCCTTGCAGTGGCAACTCGCAAACGGGGGGCCAGGCACCAGCTCAGTGGAGCTATCGGGCGCTGGCACCTGGCTGGCGTCTGCTGGCATCACTCGGAGCGCCAGGTTGACATAGTTGGCTCCCAAGTAAGACGTGGCTGCCTTGGCACCTCCGGGCAGGTCAGCAAACAGGCCGAGGGGGTAGCGGGCAGCCTCTTCCAGGCTCTCCGAGCTGGTGGACGAGGAACAGGAGAGGCGCCGGGGGCCAGCGGGGTGCCAGGGGGCTCTGGGACCACGCCTGGAAGAGTGTGGCGGGGAAAAGACTGGAGGGGGGCCCAGGAGGGGCAGCAACAAGTACTCTGAGGGGGCGTCTGGGGCCGCCTGCCCGGCTGGGGACATGTTCACGTACTCGCCGGCTGGAGACTTGCTCTCCCCGCCCCCTGCAGCCCACTGTCCCATCCCGTCCGGGGAGCAGCTCCTGCTGGGGGACATCAGCATGTAGCCCCCGCTTTTCCGGGGGGGAGAGACGCTGCTGGGTGTCATGGGGACATAGTCCTGCTCCTCGGGGCCCAGGGCCGCCCCTGGCAGCATGACCATGTACCCAGGGTCCGCGCCATGGAGGTTCAGTCCTTCGGGGTAGCTTGCCGAAGCCGTGGCAGGATTGGCGCTCTGCCTGCGACGCAGGAGGCCGGGAGTGCCCTTGCACAGCACCAGCGGGGACAGAGATGCCCGCTTGCTGGCCACGCCTTCCGAGGGCCACTTTGGTAGGCCGGCCCCGTCGAGGGAGGCCCGCTGGCCCATGCTGATGTAGTCTAGCTCCTCATCCATCACCATGGCGCTCAGGGGGTCGGGCGTGCTAGGGGGCCGCAGCTCCCCCGGGCTGGAGCCGCCTTCGTCGGACGACATGGCGCTGTAGTCGCTCAAGGAGTCCGGCTTCCTGGCCGCTGGCTTCTTTTGCCCCGGGGCCACAGGGCTCCAACCCAAAGAGGGCGTCCCTCCCTCGGGGCGGCTCCTCCAAGGGAAGGCCCCTTGGCCAGGGAGAGGGTTGCCATGGGGCTGCCGGCGTGCAGGCACCAGGATGGGCGTAGAAGGCAGTGCCTGGCCCCTGCTGGGGCCCCGGAAATCCTGGCTGAGGGCCTTCATGGCCTCCAGGATGGTCTCGTGCATGTTCTGGGCAACCACCAGGTCCTCCACCTGCATCCAGAGCTCCCCGGGCCCCGTGGCCGCCGAGCGCCCCACCTCCATGAAGAAGTAGTTGTCCGAGTGGCCGCAGCGCCGGATGTTGAGCAGCTGCAGGACCACGGCGGCCTCGTCCGAGTTCAGCCTCACCAAGCTGACTGTCTTCTCAGTCAGGCACAGCAGGTGGACCCCGGCCAGGTTCCGGGAGTGGCCCAGGCCCCTGGGGCGCAGGCTCACCTGCCAGACTTCTTTGAAGGCCGGGACAGGCTGCGCAGCCTCGCTGTCCCCCTCCGAGGGGGCTGTTCCTACGAGAAGCAAAGGCTTGCATGAGAGGGGGGCCCCCCAAGGTGGGCAGACTGGGGGAGGGGGATGGGAAGACGGGGTCCCTCTTAGGCTGGGGGGGGATGAACACCCCACGTCTTCTCCATGCCCGGCCAACCCGGCCAGAGGAGACACCAGATGGGATCCAGACTCTCTGCGTGGCTGCACGAGAAAGCCTGGCGAAGGGAGCCGAAGCAGACGCCCCTCCCCCATCCATGAAAGGGAGAAGCAACATGAGCGGGCGAGGTCAGGGGAGCAAGCAGTCCCTTCCATCACCTGGAGGAAGGGGGGAGGGGCAGTTGCCAGGGAGACCTCAGGGCTGGATCCTTGCCTGGCAAGCGACCGAGCTGGTTCCGGGAAGCAGCAGGGCAGGGGGGAGCCATAAGGGGGCCCGAGGTGGCCCTGGGGACAAGGGGCAGGGGAAGCATCTTCGCCACACGCCAGCCTCTGGGAGCTGCTAGGAGGCTCAGCCTTGCCCCTCCCCTCCCAGAATAGAACACTCTGTACTGAGCCCTACCTGTGTGCACATGTGCAACACACACACACACACACACACACACACACACACACACACACACACACACACAGAGGCGGCGCACCAGCAAGAGTGGGTGGATGGCTGCTGGCCAGGGAACCAAGACGGAAGCTGCGGCCGGCCGAGGGAGGCCTCCGACTCGGTGGCCAGCAGCAGCCCAGCCTCCCCTGGAGCAAAGTCCAGGTCCCGCCCGCTCCTCCCCACAGCCGGCCTGCCGCTGGCGGCTGAGCACCTGGGCCTCTTCCAAGCCTGGCCACGGAAGCAGTGCCAGTTCCTCCTCGGAGCACGCCGGGCCTCGGTGACAGCACACGGCGGGGACTCAGGCACGGAGCCGACTCACCCAAAGGTCTGGAAGGGGCCTTTGTCCTCCAGCCTCCGTGCGCTGAGCTTCCCCCGAGGCGGCTGCACCGCGACCGGCCAGCCCAGCGCCCGAGGCAGGCAGAGAGGGAGCCAAATGGCCCTTCACGGGGGACAGGGCATCCTTTGCTAGTACTTCACAGACGTTCCCCAAATCCTCTCGATCCCACTGGGATGGGCACAGGAGGGCTTTGGGGTCTCCAAGGGGTCGGGGACCACAGCTGACCACAGCTGCCCCACACTGGGGGAGGGGCAGACGATGGTCCAGATGTGGTGAGACTGCTGGGAGGCTCCCCTGAATTATAAGCACCCTTGGGGGGCCCAGGATGGGGGGAAGAGACTGGCACCCCAGAGGCAGCTGGAAGGGATTCGCCCCAGACAAAAGCTAGGGGGGGCAGTGGGGGGGCACTGAGGCCGGCCGGATAGTCTGGACAGGTCCCCTTGGTGAGGAAGGGCCGGGAGGGAGGCCCAGTAAAGCTGGGAGCCTGGTGGGGAACGATGGGCTCTGGGTCCCTGGTGCTGTGCCTCCCCACATACACACCAACCATGCAGCAGCCACCAGTATCGGGGGGCGGGGGGGGCTCCTGGCATCAGCCCTCCTCCAAGGGCCCCCAGAGGGGCCAGGAATGAGGCAGCAGTGAGAGGAACACTTGGACTCAGAACCAGCTGAAGATGGGGGGAGCATCCTGGCCATGAGCACACACCCCCTTCCCAGGAGGCGGAGGATCCCCATGGATCGGTTGCTTCTTCAGAAGGGATCCCCGGATGGAACCTGGCTGTCTCTGAGGCTCAACCACAATGCCCCTCATCCCCGGTTAGCATGGCTAAAGTTGGGCTGGAAGGCTGATGGGTGCTGCAACCCTCCGTCTCCCCCAGGAGGCAATTTTGGCTCTTCCACAGACTGCCAAGGAACTCTCTACTGCCCCCTCCCCCGCTGCCCCCCCCCCGACTCACCCTTGCCATGCAGCTCCACCATGGCCAGGTACCAGGCCTGCTGCTGCTCGGCGCTCTCTGCGGCCACGCCAAAGGTGCCCTCGCGCCCACAGAGGACAATCAGGTGCTGGTGCCGGGCATCTGCACGCTTGTTGATGGTCAGCATGCCCTCGAGGAGGAGGGTCTTCTTGGGGCGCGAGCAGAGCCCCCCGGCCCGGAATTTCTTCTCGTTTTCATAATACTCCAGTCGGGGGGGCCCTCGCTCCCCCCCACAGCGCAGCACGAAGTAGCGACGTCGGCGGGATTTCTGCTTGCGCAGGTAGCCGCACAGGCGGACGTCGGCAAAGAGGAGGGGGTCGTTTCCAGGGTCCATGGTGGGGGAGCCAAGTGGAGGGTGAAGCCGGGGGGGCCGTCAGCCCAGGGGGGCAGCCACTCGGCATCCCTCTTGGGCAGACCAGAGCAGAAGGGCCCCGCCTTGAGGGGCAGGCAGGAAAGGCCCCTCCCCCAGATACTTGCCCCAAGGACCACCTGCGGCTGCCCCAAACACCAAGGGGAGGGGGCTCGGCTCTCCTCTGCCAAGGAAGAGCCAGACAAATCCCCCCACTCTGGAGACTCGCTTCCTGGCCGCTGATGCTGAAGAGGCCCCTTCTCAGCCCACTGGTCAAGCAGGAGCTGGACGTCTCAGGCCAAAGAGCCAAAGGATCCTTTCAGAGGTTAATTCCAGGGAGGGGCAGCTTGCTTGAGGAAGTCTGCCTCGATCGCCCGCCCCCCCCTCTTATTTCCTTCCACCCAACCTCCAGCAGCAGAAATCTCAGGTGCCTTCTTCCTTCTCTCCCTCCTCACATTCACGCCAGAAAATTATTCCCCTTTCTCACAAAAAAAAAAAAAAAGCAAGCACCAGCCCACCCCCCCCGCCCCACCTTCAAAAAAGAAAAAGGACCCCAGGACGGCTGGGGGATCCCCCCCCCCCATTCGCGGCAGCCGCCCAGAGATCTTCTAACAAGGCCCCATCTGTGCCTCTGCTTTGCAGGGAACTTTCCTGGCTCCAAAGGCTCCTCGGTTTGCAAGAAGTTTGAATTTAATAAAAGTCACATGCAGAGCGCGGGGGGGGGGGGGGGGAGGGAGAAAGAGAGAAAAAGGCAGAAAAATAAATATCAGCTTTTGCCAGGCGGTCGAGCGCAGTGTATAAACTTAGCAGCCATTCAAGAAAAGCGGTTCTGCCTTCGGCTCCGGCGCCCGTTTTCCTTCGGAAGCTGCACGGAGGAGCGAAACTTCGCCTTTTCACGGCGCGGGATCCCTGGGGAAGAAAAGGGCAGGAGGGAAAGCAGGTCAGGTGCGCCGTTTGGCCAAACCTCGCCGCGCATTTCACGGAAGTCAGCAGCAAAAAGAAAAGCAGCAACGGGGGGGGGGAAGGGGGGGTCTCGGCGGCGTCACAAGTTTGCACCCAGAGCGGACTTGGCCGGAGTTTCCAGGCAAAATGTCAGCGGCGGCTCTCTGGCCACGGGGCCCGCTTGGCATCGCTCGGGAGTGCCCAGCCGGGGCCTTTCGCCGCCCTTCCGCCAAAAGTGGGGGGGAGAACGGAGCCCCCTTTTCTTTCGCCCAATAAAAGAGGCAGCCCTGCAAGCCGGTCGGGGAGAGCAGCGGAGCGGAGCCGCGCAGAACCCCGACTCCGAGCCCTCCCCGGGGCTTGGCGGGGCCCCAAAGCGGCCACGGCGGCGTCGGG
>QLTV01002485.1:217743-235152 GCA_003457575.1 Thermophis baileyi
GGCCCCGGCTGCCCCCCGGACGCCGCCTCCGCGCATGCGCCGGGCACCGCCCACCTCTGGCGGCGCATGCTCGCCTCGCAGACCCTCTCGCGCGCACCGTTAGCCTAACGGTCAGGCCTGAACGCGCCTGCGCAGAAGCGGTCGGCGTGCTAAGCCTGCCCGGGGAGGTGCCCTTGAGGCGCATGCGCATCCCTGGCGAAGATCCAAGATCCCTTGCATGCGCACGATCGAATGTCTCCCCGAGACAGGGATCCATCAGGTGTCTGCTTGGAACAGGGATCTAGGCTCTCTCTAATCCTTGGCTAGGCTGACTTTGCCAAACAGAATAGAGGCCGTTAGGAAGTTTAAGAGGGGTGGACTTCAACTCCCAGAATTCCCCTGGTTGAGGAATTCTGGGAGTTGAAGTCCAACCCCTCTTAAACTTGCCAAGGTTGAGAAGCGTCAGTGGGGGCCTTCTCCAAACCAGCCACACAGTACAAAAATCTGGGTAGCCTGGTGCACCCGGCATGTAACCCCCAAAGCCCCTCAAAGACCCCCCGAATGGGCAGGGAGGTGGGCACTGCCCGCACCCTCAGATGCCCAGGAAGCTCTCCCCAAGTGGGTGCCCTGTCCTCAGCTTCAAGGTCCAGAAGGAATTAGGCCTCCTCCCAGAGAGCGGGGGGGGGGGGCATGCCAAGGCAGGTCGGCTGGTGGGTACTTGGAAGGGCACCTTCTTTGGCATAGCCCCTCTGGGGAGGACCCCGACCCCGACTCGACTGGCCTTTCGCAATCTAACCACAGCATCTTTAACTCATCTGCCATACATACACATATATATTTAATTTGTATTATAATTGTTTTGGATTGTTCACTGCCCAGAGTTGCTTGCTTGAGATGGGTAGCTAAAGAAATGAATAAATACACTCATTTTGCAAGTGAACAGATTGCAAGCTCACACGTGCCTGCATCATGTTCTGGAATTAATTATTAATTAATTAAATTTATTTGCCACCCGTCTCATTTTGAAGTGACTGGAGGCTTACAGCATAAAAACATTAAAATAATCAGAAATGAACGTTCCTATTGGCAGTTACACAGAGATATTCGTCACCAGTCGATTACCCTTCTTTTATTTAAACTTTTATGCATTTAAATTTCTGGGGCATTCCAACTTGCAGTTTAAATCAAGATAAATGTTTGTCTCTAAAAACAGCCAATTTTGCTTTGCCCACAAATAGCTTCTCATAGTTCTTGTTAGGGGATTATTTTCTGTGCTTTGTTTCATCAGTTGCGCTTTGACCAAAATAAAGTTCTGGCTCTAGCAGAACACGCAAGACTGCGTTGGAAAGAAGGGAGGTGTGACACAATAGCAGTCTTCCAATATCTGAGGGGCTGCCACAGAGAAGAGGGGGTCCACCCGTTCCCCAAAGTGCCTGAAGGCAGGACAAGAAGCAACAGATGGAAACTAATCAAGGAGAGAAGCAACCTAGAAAAAATAAGGAGGAATTTCCTGACAGAACCAGTGGAAGGACTTGCCTCCAAAAGTTGTGGGTGCTCCATGCCTGGAGGCTTTTAAGAAGAGAAAATGGACAACCATTTGTCTGAAATGGCATGGGAACTCCTGCTGAGAAGGGGGTTGGACAAGAGGACCTCCAAGCTCCCTTCCAGCTGGGTTATTCTGAGTGTACTACGACCCTTCTCACTGTTGCCAAAAAGCCTCGTGACGCCAAGCTAATATTTGGGCAGGCACCCGTTGTGCCCTGGGCTACTGGAAGGATTTGGGCTTCTGGACGGTCTTGGAACCGTTGGCAGTCTGAAATCGTCGGAGGTGCTTCCCTTCCAATGCAGGAGCCAGGCTGCTTGCAGGGTTCTGACAACCCAGGAGACGGAGGCGGGAGTGACGGGCGGACAATTCACACCCTTGCTGTAAATAAACCTTGCAGCCCCCAAAACTGGTGGGAATTCACAGCCGTAGCGCGAGTGAGGGAGGGGGAGGGGGAGGAGGAGGTGTCCAGCCACCCTGACTGCGCCTGATCGTGCTGGCACCACCTTAGCAGGGTGTTCACACACGCCAGTCGTGCCTTTCCCAGATTGGTTGTTTATTCTTTAATTTATGCATCGGGTTTTCATAAATCTTCCTTCCCCCCATCTATGCAATAGGCACGATGCCTGCTCTGAGTCCGGTGCCCATGAAACCCTTTTGGGATGTTCTCCAATCCAGTTTGATTCTTTCTGTGGAAAAAAATCTTCATTCCCCCCCCCCCTTTTTTGTATTTTGGAGTTGGGTTTGTTAACCTCTTGTGACAAAATAAACAAAGAACTGCATGCAGCATCTCTTATCTAATGAACTGGTCAAGGCCTAGAACAGAGGTGTCCAAACTTGGCATCTTTAAGACTTGGGGACTTCTACTCCCAGAATTCATGCTGGCTGGGGAATTCTGGGAGTTGAAGTCCACAAGTCTTAAAGATGCCAAGGTTGGACACACATGGCTCGCTGGGGAATTCTGGGAGTTGAAGTCCACAAGTGTTAATGATGCCAAGGTTGGACACACGTCTCGCTGGGGAATTCTGGGAGCTGAAGTCCACCAGTCTTAAAGATGCCAAGGTTGGACACCCTGGCCTAGAACTTGGACACTGCTAAGTTACAGGCACTAGAACCATGTCGAAAGACAGGATTATGAACAGGAACTCGGGAGAAAGTAAAACACAATTGTGGTTACATTAATAATGCCAATTTACAGAGCGTTTCTTGAGTGCCAGAGCAGACGGCCTTGCAGAGCGGAGCTATCAATGCACACCGTAGTTGCACGGAAGGCAGACCGTAAGCCAAGCCGTGGGCAGAAGACCCTGGCTACCCCTCAAAAGCCAAGAATTTCCTAGCCCCGGAAAGGGTTATAAAACATGGATGCGAGTTCTCCCATGGAGTGCAGGACGGTGCTCAGAACATAACGCCAAGCTATAAAAAAAGGAACTAGTTCTCAACTTGCAACAAGTTCATTTACTGACCATTTGAAATTACAACGGCACTGAAAACAGTGACTTATGGCCGTTTTTCACACTTACGATGGTTGCAGCACCCCCATGGTCACGTGATCAAAATCCAGATGCTTGTCAACTGACTCATATTTATGACGGTCGCCGTGTCCTGCGGTCATGTGATCCCCTTTTGCGACCAAAGTCAATGGAAAAGCCAGATTCACTTAATAACCGTGTTACCAACAACCATTGCGGTGATTTACTTAACAACTCTGGCAAGAAAGTTCATAAAATGGGGCAAAACTAACTGCCTCGCTTAGCGACATAAATTTTGGGCTTAACTGTACCTCTAGTAGAGGTGGAGGACTACCTGTGCTAGAATTAATACGGACAGTGGAGAAATGTTATCTTTCTTTCCTGGAAGGAGGCAAGGACCAACCACTTTTGGAAACCTGAAAGACCAAGAAGCTGCAAAGAGTTTGGAAGGCATCCTGCTCACCCACAGACTGAGAATGCAACGGCGGCTGCACCATTTTTTCATTCTGGGACATTGTCCCATTAGGTCCCAACTTTTCCTCAGCTTGTTGACACCGTGAGCTTGAAATTCTGGAAGTGCATCCAGGACTATAATTGGTCCAGGCTGCCCGAGGCATCCCTCAACCAAGTGATGCTTGAGCAAAACACCCTCCTGGAATTCTCAGTTGAGGCTTTTCCCAGAAAAAGAAAGAAAGAAAGAAAGAAAGAAAGAAAGATTGTGCGACAGTTCTGTAAATGTCAGCTAGAACTAAAGTCTCCGCACGAGGTAATATAGAGTATATTGCAAACTTGGGAGAGCTTATTCCCAGGCCCCCCAGGCCCCCCAGCCCCAATTGTTTCTGAAAAAGAGAACGCCTGTCCCTTTCAGGAAAAAATATTCCTCTGGCTCCAGGTCTGTTACCCAAAGGCCACTGATCGCCCGCCGGGCTGCTCTTTCCTCTACCAAATTGGCAGCTTTGAATTTTGAGCAAATCTTATCATGTGTCCGACTTCTGCAGCTGGCAGGGAGGTCAGCCGAAGCACAGGTGCAGATTTTGAGCCCTGGGAAGAAGCTCTCTAACTGCAAGTCTCATTTGAAGGTCCCCATCTCGGTGTCTCTGGAGATTCTCCGTCATCCAGGTCGTGGTTGTCCCAAAGGCGCTTTTTTTCAAGAGGCAACTGGACTTTCTGGGGGGGGGTTTCTTCTGAAGACGTTTCGCTTCTCATCCAAGAAGCTTCTTCAGCTCTGACTGGATGGTGGGGAATGGAAGGATTTATACTCCTTGCAGACAGCTGGTCCTTTGCATCCTTTTAAGAGGGTCGTTGAGGCCACTTGGAGGTTTACCTCAGGGTCCTCAGGGTCCCCTGAGTGGTGCAAATGGATGTGTGGAGCCTTCTTGGAACTGCTGAGAGGATCTGTGTTGTGGAGCTGTGCTTTCTGCAGGATGGTTTCTGCCCTGAGTCCCTTCACTGTTGAAGACAGGCTCAGGCTGTTGGGGATGAGTCTGTCTTGTCTGCATCTCAAACTGAAGCACAAATGGTTCCTGGGATCTGCAATTTTTCTTGGATGAGAAGCAAAATGTCTTCAAAGAAAAACAAGAAAGTCCAGTTGAAAAAGCACCTTGGGGTCCCCAACTTGGATATTATGACCAATGGAGGGACCACTTTATAAGGCCTTGGTAAGGCCACACCTGGAATGTTACATCCAGTTTTGGTCGCCATGATATAAAAAAGATGTGGAGACTCTAGAAAGAGTGCAGAGAAGAGCAACAAAGATGATTAGGGGGCTGGAGGCGAAAACATATGAAGAACGGTTGCAGGAACTGGGTATGTTTAGTTTAATGAAAAGAAGGACCAGGGGTGACATGATAGCATTCTTCCAATATTTGAGGGACTACCACAAAGAAGAGGGGGTCCACATATTCTCCAAAGCACCTGAAGACAGGAGAAGAAGCAATATATGGAGAGAAGCAACTTAGAACTAAGGAGAAATTTCCTGACAGTGAGAACAATTAACCAGTGGAACAGCTTGCCTCCAGAAGTTATGGGTGCTCCATCATTGGTGGCTTTTAAGAAGAGATTGGACAGCAATTTGTCGAAAATGGTACAGGATTTAATGCTTGAGCAGGAGGCTGGACTAGAAGCTCTCCAAGGTCCCTTCCAACTCTGTTATTCTGTTAGTACTTTTGCACAAGACCCCTCAAGCTTGCAAATGGCCAATGTCAGCTGTCATGCAGGGGCAACGGAGAGGTTGATGCTACAGAAATCTCCTTCCTGATAAACGTTATCTTGCCAGCCAGGTGTTGGGCTAGGTGCCTTCTGGAGCAATGGCTACCCCTGCTAATCTGGCCACCCACCCAAAAGTAGTAAACTCTGGAGCAGGAGTATGGCCCCTTTAAGACCTGTGGACTTCAGCTCCCAGAATTCCAGAAGGGAGAGCAAGACAGCTGGCAGGGGCAAGGCTGTTTCCCTCCCAGCGGAGGGAGCTTATGCCCTTTGGCATATTCACAGCTGAAGCACTGGCATCCAGTGGGTGGCATGGGATCTGGCAGCCTGGCTGGGGTGTGTGCGTGACCTCCAGGACAGGACCCTGCTGAAAAAGATGCCAGCTGGACGGAGCCCGCGAGGCTTGAGAAAGAAGCCAGACAGGGTCTGTCTGGCAGAGAACAGGAGGAGGACAGGCTGGGTTGGGCAAGGCGTCCTTAGGTGCCAGCTAGTGGCACAGAACCTGTCTGCTGTTGGCTCTTAAAGGCCTGGCACAAAGGGAGCCATTCTGCCATCATTTCCCACAGATGGGGTCCTTGGGGGGGCTTTTAAGACTGGCACCAGAGGAGCCATTCCCCCCCCCCCCTTTGTGTTCACCCATGCCAAGAGAAGTGGGGGGGGGAGAGGCAGATCTGCTCAAAGCGTCTTTCCTGGACCACAAACCATTCCCCCCTCCCCAATTTCTTTTCCCATATGGGCCCTGCTCAACAGCACTGGGGGTGGCAGCTCAAAGGGCCCTTCCCTTCTTTTGTGGGGAGGGACGGAGTTTTCCTGCGTTCCCTCCTCTTCCATAGAGGACACTAGAGAACGGGGGAGGAGGCCCAACGTAAGTCACATTCCTCTGAAGGTAGACTTTGATGGGAGGGGGGATTTTTGGAACCCCCCCTTTTGGAGGGCTGTTGGTGTTGAAATGTCCCCACAGATTAGGCCCAGCAGCACCCCCGTCTCAGGGGGGAGACGGTCATTTTCAGATGGGGAGACGCTGGCTTCTTCCACCTAGGTCAGGGGTCTGCAACCGCATGTGGCTCTTTCATCCTTCTGCTGCGGCTCCGTCACTCAAAATATACATCACAACCGCCAATGTGCGACACCTCTCTGCCACAGCTCTGTGGCCCCATAACTGGATCTGGCAGGGAGAGAGGGAGAGAGGGGGAGAGAGAGGGGGGGGAGAGAGAGAGAGAGAGAGAGAGAGAGATAAGAGAGCAAAAGAGAGGGATAAAAGAAAGAGAGATACGAGGGAGAAATAAGAGTGAGAGAGAGGGATAAGAGAGAGAAAGGCATAAGAGAAAGGGATAAAAGAAAGCGAGAGAGAAGAGAGATAAGAGGCATAAGAGAGAGAGGGATAAGAGCGAAATAAGAGAGTAAGAGGGATAAGAGAGAGGCATAAGAGAAAAGGATAAAAGAGAGAGAAGAGAGGGATAAGAGAGAGAGGGGCATAAGAGAAAGGGATAAAAGAGAGAGAGAAGAGAGAGGGTTAAGAGAGAAAAAGGCATAAGAGAAAGGGATAAAAGAAAGCAAGAGAGAAGAGAGAGATAAGAGAGGCATAAGAGAGAGAGGGATAAGAGCGAAATAAGAGTAAGAGAGAGTGTGCTGGTATAACGGGATATTTAGATATTTAGCCTGAGTTAAGAACTGTTTCTTTAAGACATTGCATTATGGGGAATGTAGTAGGAAATTGCATTATGGGGAATGTAGTCCATGACATGTGACCACATCTGTGTATTCTTACTGGTCATTGAGGTACGCCTGGGGGCTGGGTAATTGAGCCACGCTGACCAGCGGTCAGTATTTTCCCTAAGTTTTAACAATGGGACCACGTAACATGGGAGACGGGAGATAGAATTATCTTTTCACAACTACGCGATGGTATCAGATTATGACTGTAATCTCAGAAGAACTTCTACAAGAACCGTGAGTGTTGTTTGAGAAGATGCCTGAACAATAAATATAATCTGCAAAATGATTTATCATTGCGTGCCGTTTATCTGTCTGAGGAGGGCAAGGCAATTTACGCCCAAACCAGAACAGAGAGGCATAAGAGAGAGGCATAAGGGATAAAAGAAAGAGAGAGAAGAGAGAGGGATAAGAGAGAGAGGGGCATAAGAGAAAGGGATAAAAGAAAGCGTGAGAGGAGAGAGATAAGAGAGGCATAAGAGAGAGAGGGATAAGAGCGAAATAAGAGAGTAAGAGAGAGGCATAAGAGAGGCATAAGGGATAAAAGAAAGCGAGAGAGAAGAGAGAGAGGGATAAGAGAGAGGCATAAGAGAAAGGGATAAAAGAAAGCAAGGGAGAGGAGAGAGAGAGGGGGGGATAAGGGGGAGGGAGAGAAGGGGGTGGGGCTCTTGGGCACCATAGGAGAATCCTGACCAGTTGCTAATGAAAGGTGAACGACCCCCAGTGGCTGGAAGGAGCAAAGCAGGTTCCCCCCACCCCAAGCTTAAATTCCGTTGGAGGTGGAGCAGAGAGATGACCTGCACTGGAAGGACCCTTGAGAAGGGGAACAAGTCATCCTTGGTGTCCTTTAAATCCGGTTGGCAACCCCCCCCACCAGGCCTTGCAGGAGAGTCCGATCGACCCTGACTGGGGATAAGGGAGGGGGCCTAAGGTTCATGCTGATTAAGACCCACCAATGATCCCAGCATCCACTAAGCTATAGAACCGGGGGGGGGGGGTGCTTCATCGCGCAGCGTCTGGGCTCTAAAAATACCTGCCGCATGTTTCTTTCCAAGATGCATGGTTAAACACACACACACACACACACACACACATACACACACACACCTCCTCCCATCTGCAATTTGAGATTTGTAAAATGCCCCCAATGCCCCCCCCCAAGATCCTGGAAGGCAGAATCCACCAGGTGTCCTTCCATGTGCAGCTTTCGCAGCCAGCCTGGTGCCGCTTGGCTCACAAAGCCAGACAGCTTTTGTTTCTGGTGTTTTGCGCTCTGGTGTGTAGCAAAAAAAAAATTTGTTTTGCAAAGCACCACAAATGCGACTGTGAAGAGAAAGGATGCACTGGGATCAGCAGGAAGGCAGGGTGAGCCGCCCCCTGCGCAGTCCCGGGTCCTTTAACCTTCCGTGGTGCACCAGCGCAGGTGGCTAGCAAGTGCCCCCGGCCTCCCCCGGACCTTCTTCAAGGCCCCCTTGGCCTCAACGATGTAGAAGCAGGAAGACTTTTCTCCAGGATGACCCCCATTTCCTTGAGGGTAATCTGCAGGGATATGGGGCCAGGTGGCACCGAAAGTGGCCAGGCCACCATAGATGTCCACTTTTTCCTCTCCTTCTACAGACTTTTAGCTATGCAATTTGGGATGAATCCCCTTGGAGTTGTGTGGGAGTAGGAATGGATTTCCAGAGGAAAAAAATTGCAGAGTAGAGGAACCAGGAGCACCACTCAGGTGACCCTGAAGACACAGATAAATAGCAATAGCAATAGCACTTAGACTTATATACCGCTTCATAGTGCTTTACAGCCCTCTCTAAGCGGTTTACAGAGTTAACATATTGCCCCCAACAATCTGGGTCCTCATTTTACCCACCTCGGAAGGATGGAAGGCTGAGTCAACCTTGAGCCGGTGAGATTTGAACCGCCGAACTGCAGCTAGCAGTCAGCTGAAGTAGCCTGCAGTGCTGCACTCTAACCACTGCGCCACCTCGGCTCCAAGGACCCTCTTAAAAGGATGCAAATGACCAGCTGTCTGCAAGGAATATAAATCCTTCCCTTCCCCACCATCCTGTCAGAGCTGAAGAAGCTTCTTGATGAGAAGGGAAAAGTCTTCAAAAGAAAAAACAAGGAAGTCCAGTTGCCTCCTGAAAAAGCACCTTTGGGACAACCTTGACCTGGAGGACAGAGAATCTCTAGACTCCCCTCCTTCTAGTTCTCTCCCTCTCCGCCTCCCAGGTTGGCTGAACTGATGGCTTCAGGGGGCCACTTGCAAGGAGACCGGCTGACCCCCTCCATCTGCGACATGGGGGCCACGTGCCACTGGCGTCCAGGCACACCAACCTCATTCCATTTAGTGGCAGAAGGAAATCCACAAGGTCTTTCTTGGCCAGGGACAACACCCATAAACAGGTGGTGGAACATGGCCCCCAAATTTGCTTTGTTTCTCTCTCGTCCCCCTTAATCCCCCTTTTTTGGGGGGGGGTTTGCATTGCAAGCCTGAATGTATCCATCTTACCTTCTTGGTGGGAAGAGTTTACTGAAGAGAAGGGAGAAATCTGACACTCCACTAGCTCAATCCAGAGCACCTCACACCTTAACACAGGCCTCTGTTAATACCGTATCACTCCATGGAAGATGTTAGACTCTTATCAGGTAAGGGGGGGAGGAACCCTAATTGTATACACACTGCTTGGAACGGGGTGGGGGCAAGCGGCCCTCTGCTATGTCAAGAAAGCCCTTTTAACCATTTAACCACCCTTTGAGGGGATTCCCCAAAGATTCTTCAGCCTCAATCAATTTATTTTAAATTAATTTTTATAATTTAACCCACTGGCCCTTGCTGGTCCTCAGCTGCAACTGGAGAGGTCTCCTCTCTCTTTCCTTACTTGTATTAGCAGAACTTTCTCTATTTAAACTCCCAGAATTCCCCAGCTGGCTTGCTTTAAAGTGGATGGACTTCAACTCCCAGAATTCCCCAGCTGGCTTGCTTTAAAGTAGGTGGACTTCAACTCCCAGAATTCCCCAGTTAGCTTGCTTTAAAGTGGACGGACTTCAACTCCCAGAATTCCCCAGCTGGCTTGCTTTAAAGTGGATGGACTTCAACTCCCAGAATTCCCCAGCCCATGCAAAGCTGAGAGTTGAGCGAACGAAAGTAACCCAGAGAGGAGTAACCAGCGTGACAATTTTATTTTCTTTCCTTCATCTTTTAATATATAAATACCCTCCCTTGAATTCCCCAGCATAAATATTTTTGCAAAGCAGTTTCATCTTGCTACACTAGACAATCTTGTGAAATATTTAAATCGGGGGTGGGGTGGGGTGGGGTGTTTGAGTGTTGGACCCAGAGGTCCCCAACTGGGTTCCCCTCGTGCCCCACCGTGGTGCCGTTTCGGTTTTGCTTTTTCTCATTTTTTTTTTAAAAATGTCGCTGCTGTGTCTGTCATCCTAATTTGTAAAACGGATTCACGCCAGCGTCGAAACTGGTCCAGCCAAGTCTTTGGGACGCTAACAGAAAACTGGGGCTTTTACCAAGCCACAATTGGAAGCAGAAATGGGACACGTTGAGTGGTGCTAAGAGGGGGGGGGGGAGGACAAATCCTAAAGGGGTCTGGAGCCATTTGAGGGGGGGAGGTAACTTCAAAGAGGTTGGTCAAATCCTTGCACGGCAGACAGGATTCTTTGTCAGTTTGCTCAGAACAGGGACAGCTGGACGCAAAGCAAGGACCATCCAGACGGGGGCCCGGGAAAGTTAAGAGAGACCTTAAGAGACTGGACAGCCACTTGTGTGAAATGGCTTGGAGTCTCCTGCTCGAGCAGGGGGTTGGACTAGAAGACCTCCGAGGTCCCTTCCGGCTCTGTTCTGATTCTTGACACCCAGCCTGGGTGGCACAGGGCACCAGAGCTGGTGGAGAGACTGTGCCCGGAGCGTGGCATGAACCGGGAAGGGCCGCTGAGCGGCTGCAACGATGGAAGACCATTGACTGGTTGCCGTTAGCAACGCCAAATGCAGAGAGGGAGGAGGCCGACCGGTGGCTCCTCCCCCCCCCTTCCTAAGACTGGCTGGCTCCCTCCCTTCCTCGACTCTGGGACGGGGCAAGATGGGCCTGGAGAAAGCGGGGTTCCCACCCTGGTCCGGGCGAGGGGCTGAGCGCATGTACATTGAGCAAAGAATGGGGGTTTGGCACGAATTTAAACCATGGCCTACCCTGTGTTTGACCTGCTAGTGAACCCAGGAGTTCCCGAGTCTTCCAGAACCCAGAAGAGGGATCAAATCTTTTGTCATGCCTACAACAGTGATTCTCAAGTTTTGTGAACTTTTAAGATGGGTGGACTTCAACTCCCAGAATTCCCCAGCCGGCAACGCTGGGGAATTAGAAAGACAAACTTCCTGCTAAGGACAGAGAATTAATTCACCCACCTTGATGTTCTTCCACAACCGCAAAACCCTCACTCCCTAATGAACAACTGCAACAAACTCTTTTCCCCCAAAATCAGATCCAATCCCAAGCATTCCTGATTTCCCCAGACTTTCTACTTTTTTTGGGGGGGGGGAATCATTGGTTTTGGCAAACCGGCTAGTAAAAATCGAAAAAGACTTGGCAAATTGCCATCTCCAGCCGACAAGAGTTGGTCCACCTGTTGGTCCACCCTCTAAAAGGGAAGGAACTTCGGGGTGGGTGGGTGTTATTTATCCGCTAACTGCTTTGCCCCCCCCCACGCACCCCCATTTTGCTTTTCCACCGATTCTGAGAGTTTGGAAAATGCTGTTTTAGGATTCCGTCGCAGGTCTAGAAATGGCTGTTGGGCTCGATCTGGAAGAGGGCTGACTTTAGGATTGAATTTGGCTAAGAACGGCACCTTCGGAGCTTTCTTAAGAGCACAGGAAGTCCTCGAGTTACAACGGTCTGTTTACTGACCGCTCACCAAGTTGCAACAGCACTGAAAAACAAGTGACGTGGGGCCATGTTTTACGACTGTTGCAGAATTTCACACGGTCACACGGTCATAATTCGGACGCTTGGCAAACTGACTCCTATTTATGACGGTGTCCCGGGGTCACGTGATCACCTTTTCCGACAAGCAAAGTCCATGGGGAAGCCAGATTCGCTTAACAACCAAATGAGTAACTTATCACCTGCATTGATTCCCTTAACGACGGTGTCAAGAAAGGTCGTAAAATGAGGCAAAATTCACTTAACAACCGTCTTGCTTAGCAATGGAAATTTTGGGCTCAATTGTGGTCATACGTCGAGGACTACGTGACTCGGGAATGATTCATCCACTCTCATCCATAGCTTCTCTTTCCCATTCTTTCTTTCTCTTTCTCTTTCTCTCTCTCCGAGTTCTGGCAGAACAAGAACTCGGCACCACAAGCCTTGAGATCCGCACGGCTTCGAAAATGGAAGGATTTGCAGGCCTTGAATGGGGGGGGCACCTCCAAAATTGGCACACACCCCTTTTCCCATGGGCATTTTCAGGGGTGGAAGAAAAACCAGGGGGGGGGTGTGCAGTGGACCCCCTGCACTCCAGCAGCTTTTGGCCCAGAAGAGGAAGGACTCCCTTAGCCCCACACGCAGGACCCCACCCCCCAGCCCCTGCCCTGCCCCCCGAAGACCGGTCAGAGATGGTCCTGCGGCACCGGTCGCTCGGCACCAATGCTGCGGGCAGTGGTGCTTCCGGTGTGCCCGGCCTGTGATGCCCAGGTGCCCCCTGGCGTGGAGGCGAGGGGCTTCTCCCCCTGCTGTGAAAGAAACGTGCCCCCTCCCCGGCGTCCTTCCAGCCGCTGTGCGGGAGGGGCAGCCCCCCAGTCTCCGGAGGGTCCCCAGCGGGAGACCACGCTGCCAGCAGTCAGCCCTGCCACCAGTTGGGCTCGGCCGGCACAAGGCACCAGTTCTCGGGGCTCAGCCCCTGCCCGCTCAGATGGCCGTGTCCCAGAGCACCGTCTGCTGGCGGCGGCAGGGCGGCGTGCCAGACTTGCGGCTCTCCGTGCTCCTTCGCCAGCTGGGCAGGATGGGCATGCTCTCCTGCTTGCAGAGGCTGCGCTCGGGCCGGTGCCGCGCTTTGATCTCCTTGCAGACGCCCCGCTTGTGCTCAATCACCTCCAGCAGCTTCCCGTCCCTCTCCCGCGAGCTCTGCAGCGCCTCCGGCGGGGGAAGCAGGGCGTAGGGCAAGGCCTGCGAAGAGGGTGGGGCGGGGGGTTAGGAGCCCGCTTGGCACGCTCTGCCAGCTCCGCGCGGCCTTCGCCCCTCCTCGGCTTCAGAGCCGGAGCGGTCGGGCATCGGAGCCTCCCTCGCAGGGGGGGCGGGAAGGCTGCGGGCACAAGCCGGCACTTGCGAGACGCAAAAACTCTGGGCTGGCAACTGAAACCAGCTTGGCCGGCAAAAACTGCTTTCAGAAACATGTGGGCGGGGGTCTACGTGGACGTGCCCACCCGAGACCGGGTCCATCGGCTGAGGGCTGCATATGCCCCTTCCTCCGACCTTTGCCCCCTCGGGCACCTGCTTGACGGCCGAGGGGAGGCCCAAGTTGCTGCTCATCTGTCTGCATCTCCCTGAGCCGGGGGGGGGGGGCTGACCGGACGGGCCTTGGACCAAGTTGGTTCCCCTGAGGTGGGGGGGGGGGGGGTGGGGGGGGGGGGTTCCTTCTCTCTCTGCCTTGTTTGTTTCCAGGAGAAGAGGGAAACTTTGTGGCTCGGGGAGGAAAGGGGGGGGTCCTTGGTGCTCCCTGAATTTGGTGCGTTTTCTTGCAGACGTTTCACAACCCAACTAGGGAACATCATCAGTGCTAGATAATGTTCATCAATTATCATTACACTAATGAAGTTCGCTAGTTGGATAATAAAATGTCTGCAAAAGAACAATCAAGGTCAGAGAGCACCGACCCCCGGGGTGAAATCCTCTGAGGTCTGCTACCGGTTCGCTTTGCGCGGGCTTTTTGCGCGCACGTGCACCGCAGGCACTACCGTGCAGCGCTGAAAAAGGGGCATTGTGAAGCCATCAGAGTCTGCAAAGGTAAGTAGAACGGCGAGGGTTTAGGGTTAGGGTCTAGCTAATCTAGATCACGCGGCACAGCTGAGCGTCAGATATGCCGGTTCGCCCGAACCGTAGCGTTTTTTACTACAGGTTCAAGCGAACCGGTCCGAACCGGTAGCATTTCACCTCTGACTGACCCCTCAAATTTCATCCCCCCTCCTCCTCCTCCTTGCAACCCCCCTCCCTTCTAGCACTGATGATGTTCCCTAGTGGGGTCCTGAAACGTCTGCTAAAAAACCACCCTGCTCAGAGAGCCCCATGGACCCCACTCTTCCGTTTCCACATCAGATGTCCTGGTTTCCGATATTATTTCCATCCCTGAGATAATAATGTTCGTTCTGCAACTATTTTTTGCCCCCCCCCCCCAAATGTAGCTGAGCAGGCAGGCTCTCCACTCCGGGTGCCATTTCCGCTCTGACCAAAACCTCCCCTGGGTTTCCTCTCCCAGGAGCCCCTCCTGCTGCCCCTGCCCTGCCCCCCACCTACCGGGCTGCCTGGGTCCCTGGAGTGGCTGCACAGCCTCTGCGTGTGGGTCACAGCCTGTCGGACGCCCGAGGTGGAGGCCGAGCGGCCCAGGAGGTAACCGCCAGTGAAATCTGGGCAGGGGGTGCAAGGAAGAGACCTGTGAGTTCTTTTGCCTCACGCCCCCCCCCAGCTGACCCCACCCCACCCTATAAGAGCCAGGCTGTAGCCAGAAAGTACCCCGTTCCCCCACAAAGCAGAATTCTCCCAAGCAGAGAAACTACCATATGTGTTTGTGTGCAGGCGTGTGTGTGTGTTTGTGCATTTGTGTGTGTTTTGCCTGCTGCGGTCCTCCTTCCCCTGAAGGTCAGCGGCCTCTTTGCAGCTGCATTAAGGACCCCTCCTGCAGCCCCCAACCGGCCAGAGACCTACGGGGGACCCCCTGCCCCTCCCCCCTGGCCGAGAAGGAAGCCCCCTCCCCCTCCGGCTCCATGGCTCACTCACCTCCGTTGCGGTGACAGGCAGGGAAGGTCTGGCAGGGGATGGGCAGGTTGGTCCTGCTGCCGGGCATCTTGGCAGCCAGGCACTCCAGGGGGGGCGCACGGACCGGGATGCCGGACTGCGGGTGGCTGGGCACAACTTTCTCCTCCTTCTCCAGTTTGGGCTGAGTGGTTTCGCTGCCCTCCCACGTCTGGGGGCAGTCTGGGAGCTCTGCAAAGGCAGGAAACGAATGGGCAGAGGGGGGGGCACCCACAGAATACCCAGCTCAGCCCCCCCCCCACCCATGCCCAGCCAGAAAGACAGGGTGCAAGGACAGAAATACCCTCAGCAAACAAGCCCCTTGGGAACACCCTTTGTGACCCCAAATGGGAGAAGACCCCTCCCCACAACTTCCTCCCTTCAACCCCCCCCTCTTCCTGAGCAGCCCCCTGTTCATGCCCCAGTCAAGACCAAAACCCCTTCCCCACCCTGGGCCCGGGCTGCCAGACTCTCTGTGTCCTTCCCCCCCACCCAGGGCCCTCGCCCACCCTTACTGTCGGGCTCCTTCCCCTTCCGGAGGCCGGCCCTCCTGTGCAGCATCCAGCCGAAGGCCTCTTCCTCCCCAGCTGGCCGGCCGCACTCCTCCCCGGCCACCACCTGGTGGATGCTGGCGAAGGCCTGGTCCCGCAGCTGAATTTTCACGGCCGAAGAGACCTTGGTGCCCGTGCTCTTGATGCTCTCGTAGGCCGGGGGGCGCTTCAGCCCCGCGCAGGGCGCCGGGTAAGTCCAGACCATGCCCAGAGGGGGCGGCTCGGGCAGCGTGCAAATGCGCTGCACCTGCCTGCAAGCGGGCAAGGGGGACGGCCGGCTGCACAGCATGCCCTGCAGCACCGAGATCTCCTCGGCCTTTTGCTCGGAGGGTGCCGTGTGAGTTGTGACCTTGACCGCCGAGTAGACCATCGTGTAGGAGACGGCCGGCTTGTCTTTCCCCGGCAGCCCGGAGGGGGCAGAGGCCGCTGGCAGGGCCGGAGTGGGGGGCGGCTTTGCGGAGGGGCAGATCATGCTGTGAGACACGGGCAGATCTTTGTCCAGCTTGCTCTGGCCGGCCGGCTGGGGAGGCAGCGGCGTGGAGTGGCTGCGAGCCCGTCCGGAAGGCGCCAGGGCCGGGTTCTCGCCCCCCCGCTGCTGGTGGTGGCTGGACACCTGGGGGGTCATGGGGGCCGGGGGGGTGTCCTTGGCATGGCACAGGATGGGCAGCTTGGAGCCGTCGGGACCTTTGAACCCCTTCTTGCCCTGGGGGAAGGCCAGCAGGGGGGCCCGATGCTGCAAAAGGTTGGGGAAGGGGGGCGGGATCTCGCACGGGGAGGTCTTGCTGCTTGGTGCCGCCTTGGCAGCCTCCTTCTTGGGTGGCCGATGCCCGGGGGAGGCGGGGGCTCCGTTGGGGCGGGGCTCCGCCCCTTCCTCGGGCAGCGGGTACTTCATTTCTTCGTAAATGGCTTCGCTCTCATCCGAGTCGTCGTCCGCAGCGGTGACTCCTTGGGAAGGGGGCCCAGGTCCCCGGAAAATGTCCCCCACCATCTCAATGTAGACCGGCTCGTCCTCCTCCACATCGGAGCCCTTGGCCTGGCCGTGGGGCACGGCCCGTCCATAGCGCTGCAGAGCGCCCCCCGGAGCGGGGCCCGGAAGGCGCCCGGAGTAGGTCTCGTCAAAGGACACGGAGAGATGCGTGTTGGGGCTGCGCTTGGGCTTCTGCGGAGGCACCTTGCGGGCGGCCTCTCGGCTCTCCACCCCAGCCTTCGGGCACCCTGGCGGAGAAAGGGAGGAAAGGATGGCAAAAGGCCCCGTGCCACACACAGCCAGGAGGCTAGACGAGAACACCACCACCTTTATATGACTGTATCTCAGAATAACAGAGTTGGAAGGGACACGGGAGGTCTTCTAGTCCAACCCCCTGCTCAAGCAGGAGACTTTACACCATGGGTCCTCAAACTACAGCCCACGGGCCGCATGTGGCCCGCCGAAGCCATTAATCCGGCCCACGCAGGACCACGAGGCTGCCCCGCCCACATCGCCCCGCCCACCCTTCGGCTGAGCGCAGGACTTACCTTTGTAAGCCGCGCGGGCTGGAACTGAAAGGTAAGGCAGAGACGTTTTGGAGGCGGGGGGGTGAAAAACGGGTGAAAACGGCCCATTTTTGGCCAAAAAATGGGCTGTTTTTGCCTGTTTTTGGCCTGCAGAATGCTGCTGGGGGGGGAATGAAAAACGGGGCGCACAGACGCCCCAGGAGGCCAAAAAACGGGCAAAAACGGCCTGTTTTTCACCTCCCCCGCCTCCAGAAGATAGACAGAGAAAGAGACAGAGGGAGAGAGAGAGGGAGAGAAAGAGAAAGAGAGAGAAAGAGAGGGAGAGACAGAAAGAGAGAGAGACAGAAAGAGAGAGAAAGAAAAAGAGAGAAAGAGGGAGACAGAAAGAGAGAGAGAGAGAGAGAGAGAGAGAGAGAGAGAGAGAGAGAGAGAGAGGAATGGAATGGAAT
>QLTV01002485.1:235444-245875 GCA_003457575.1 Thermophis baileyi
GAAAAAATGATCTAGCAAAAAGAAGTGTCAACCAAAAGAGCAACATGCAAACAAAAGCAAATAAAACACCCCCAGGAGCAAAACAAATTAAAGTTTAATTTGTGTGCATTGTTTAATGGACATTGTTAATTGGCCACGCCCACCTAGTCACATGACCTAGCCATGCCCACCCAGCCAGTCCGGCCCCCCAACAGTCTGAGGGACCGTGAATTGGCCCCCTGTTTAAAAAGTTTGAGGACCCCAGCTTTATACCATTCAGAGAAATGGGCTGTCCAATCTCTTCTTAAAAGCCTCCAATGATGGAGCACCTTCCGAAGACAAGCCGTTCCACTTGGTGAATTGTCCTCACTGTCAGGAAATGTCTCCTTAATTCCAGGTTGCTTCTCTCCCTGATTAGTTTCCATCCGGATGTTTCTTGTCCTGCCTTTGGGTACTTTGGGGAATAGGTGGACCCCCTCTTCTCTATGACAGCCCCTCAAATATTGGAAGATGCTATCGTGTCACCCTTAGGTCCTTCTTTTCATTAAAGTAGACAACCCATATTCCTGCAACTGTTCTTCATCTGTTCTTGCCTCCAGCCCCCTGATCATCTTGGCTGCTCTTCTCTGCACCTCGGGGAAGGGCAGCCCTGACTTCCGAATGGCCATACATTCTGACCCCTCAGGAAGTCAGACCAGCGACAACTTTCCCACCCAGCCTTCTGGGCTCTCCTCCCCCACCTTATTTGCCCCCTCAGTTTTTCTTGGTGGAGAACCTGGACATGGCCACCATCTTCCTTCCTGCAGGGTTTTCCAACTGTTCAAGCGGCCAAGGTGCCCACCCCTGTCCTTCCCTGCCCAGCATACGGCATACTTGCTGAAGTTTTGAACAAGTCACCCTTAGAATTATTCTATTATTAATTTATTTTATTCTACTCTATTTCTTCACCCCCCACAAAAGCCCAACGGCTGTGAACAAGAAACTGAATACAATTAAAAAATAAAAATGAAACAACTATAGAAGGAAAGATCACAGGGGCAAAACTGGTCACCCCCTCCTCAGAAAGGGATAGGCCCATCCTGGCCAAAGGTTGGACAAAGAGCCAGGGCTTCAAAGGCCAGTGGAGTGGGGCTCATCTGGATTTTTTTGGGGGGGGAAGAACCTGGTTCCATAGGGCAGCCGCTGTGCTGCCGGGGTGCCCATACGTGGCCCTGTTTAACCGAAGGAACCCCCAGTGTGCCCACCCTGCCAGATCAGGTGTTATGGGAGACAGGTGGCCTGTCCAGGTGCCTCAGACCCTCTGCCGTGCAGGGCTTCATAGGTAACCACCAACCACTTGAACCACACCTGGAAGCAAAATGGAAACCAGCACAACTTTGTGAAGCAGAAGTGTTGCATGGGTGTAACGGCCATTCCCATTCCTGCTCACACCGCTGCATTCTGGACCAGTTGAAGCTTCTGGCTAGTCTCCAAGGGTGGCCCCACGAAAGACACATTACAGTAGTCAAGCTGCAAGGTGAGCCCCCGAGGCTGCAGGCTTCTCTCAAATTTACTCCAGAAACGCGTCTAAAGCACCATCTCACCTCCTTTCTTGCTTCCCATCAGCTCCAGGGCGCTCCTGGCCTCCGTGCTGAGCTTCGTGCTGGGGTGCCGCTTGGGCTTGGCGGGCGGCTTGCGAGATCCTACCGCCCCATCCACGGGGCTGCTGTCCACGCTGCCCACCGAATGGCAGGAGAGAGAGCGGGGCGCCATGCTGCTGGCACAAGGGTGCGGGGCATGCTCCTGGGAGGCTGGCATGGTCATGAAGCCCATCCTGAAATGCCGGCGGAAGGAGGCCACGTCGCGCACCTTCCCCACGCTCGTCTCCTTGGCCGAACTGCAGGAGGGGAGAGGAGGAGAGGGGGGGCATGTTTGCATCCTGGACTATTGGTGCTAAACGGACTCTCTAGTCCAGGGGTCACCAATCCTGGCAACTTTGTGGGCTTCAAGTCCCAGGAAACTGGCTGGGGAATTCTGGGAGTTGAAGTCCAGAAGTCTCCACGTTACCAAGGTTGGACGCTCCTGTCGTAAACAAATATGGGATCTGTTTGTGCTTCACCGGGAGATCAACACTCCTGGATCTCAAGTGGCTTTGAGCACATCAGGCGGGGAAGCAGGGGTTACTGGAGGGGCGGGGAAGCCAAATTTGTACAATTCCACACCAAGACTCTGATTGTCCCCCATAACCCGAGTCTGGGGCCCAGACCCACAGCATCGGAATCCGTCTCGCTCGCATGGCATCCGTGCCAGTGACACACAGCAGAGAAATACGCTTTGGCATCTCAGCTTGCAGCTGGCAAAGCCTCGGGAGCAAGGATGGGTGGCCAAGAGCCCCTCAGCCCTCCCCAGAGATGCTGCTGCCCCTCAGCCCCACCTCTCCTTGGCACCCTGGCAGACCCCGCTGGGCGCTGAGCAAGGGAAGAAGTCTCCGCTGCTCCCTTCTCTGGAGACAGCGAGCCTCGCCAAGCAGCCAGTCTGGCACCCCCCAGAACCATCGGAGCCAGGTGGGAGCCCAGCCGAGGCGAGGAAGAAAGGGAAGGCGGCCTTGGACATCCCCCACGGAGGCTCCTACACCCTTGGGGCAGGCTGGAGAAAGAGGAAGGGGCCGTGCAGGATCAGGTCCTGGACAGAGCCCTCCTCTGGGCCACCAAACCTGCCCCCATCACCTGATTCCCTGCCCTGGCATCACACAAGACACAAAACTGGGTTAATACGACACGAGGGCCGCATTCAAACACACACAATGCCTGAACAGCCACAAACATTCCGGCTTAGCGTGATGCAAAGTCGCCCCCCCCCCCGAGCATCTTAAGTCAGCTTTCTCGTCTGGTACCAATGGAGACCCTGAGAAGCAGCAGCAACCCTCCGGGGATCAGCCCCATAAGAGGCCCCAATCAGTGGCTGGCGTGGGGCCGGCTTTCTCCCCCCACCGGGCCACGCAGTGCCCCTTCCCTTCTCTCAGCATCCATACAGGAGGGCCCTTCCCTTCCCGTGGTCCTCCCTGCCCCTCCCAGCTGGCAGGTTTGGAAATCTGTCCTCCTGTGTCCCCCCCTCACCCCCCCAGGCTTTATTCGCAGGAGTGAAGGGTCCTGGGTACCAAAAGCACGAGGATGCAGCAGGATGCTGGCTGATGGCCCAGCCGTTTCCATGGAAACTGTGTCTGGGTGACCTGCAGGAGCCGGCAACATCAGCCTGCTGGCGGCTTAACCCCTTGTGTGCTGCCAGCTAGGAAGGGGGGGGACACGTGCCAAGCAGGAGAGACAGAGGGGCTCCTGTTCCTTCGGGCACCCCAAGGCCACCTCACCCTTGGAAAGCATCCCCGAAAACCGAAGACACGGCAAACATACAACAATCGAGTCCCCCCCTCTCTCTCAATCTTGGTAGTTTTAAAGTGGGTGGACTTCAACTCCCAGAATTCCCCACCAGCAAAGATCTGGACCGAAAGTGCAAAGGGGAGGGGCCTGGTCCAGCGAGGGTGGCACAAGAGAGGCTGCCCAGAGGGCCCCAAGCCCTCCATTGGCACACCACACACGTCAAACCACTGGCACCCAACCCCTGATGGGCATCCTCCCCCCTGAGCCCCCCCTGAGCCCCCGAGCCACACCGTGCTCCGAGGCATTGTGGAGAACGCCTGGAAGTCAATGGAGGGCCTGATGCTTTGGGTCTCCCCCCAAAAGAGAGACCCACAAGGAGGCCCCGAGGGATCATTTCACAGCGGAGGGATTCCCTTACAGCTTCCGATGCGATTCCCGTTTGCCAGGAATTCTATCCTGCTGGCCAGGAGCCCAACCGGTGGCTGTTTTGGAGCAGAGTCCCTTCCCTGACCTCAGAGTAGGCTTTCCAGTTGCAAGCCATCCCGGGGGTCTTAACCCCACCTTCTGCAGGAGGGTACCTGGAAAAGCTACAAAGGATGGCCTGTCTGAAACGGGTTGATTTCCAGCGTTTCCTTGACCCGACACAAAGCATCCCCATTTAGAGGTTGGGCAGTCCTCTATCAGGGATGGTTTGAGATGGGTGGACTTCAACTCCCAGAATTCCCCAGCCAGCGCTGAGTAACTTGAGTAATACTGGTGTAGTTAGCAATAGCGATAGCCCTTAGACTTATATACCGCTTCACAGTGCTTCACAGCCCTCTCTAAGCGGTTTACAGAGTCAGCCTCTTTTATTATTTATTATTTTTTTATTATTATTTATTATATTTCTATGCCGCCCAACTCCCAAGGGACTCTGGGCGGCTTACAACACTCTTGCCCCCCCCACACTCTGGGTCCTCATTTTACTCACCTCAGAAGGAGGGAAGGCTGAGTCCACCTTGAGCCGGTCGGGATTGAACTGCTGGCAGTCGGCAGAGTCAGCCTGCAATCCTGCATTCTAACCACTGCGCCACCACGGCTCTTTAATTAATTAATCTTTAATTAGTTAATCCTGCTACGACTTGCTACCCTTTTAGATCCCCTCCTAAGCTATGATTCTATGATTTAACCTACGGTGGATTAAAAGACCCGATCACCAGTCCCTGTGATCCTAGCACAGGATGCCCCGATGACAACAGGCTGGTGAGATCATCACTTCAGTGACTCGATCCACTTCCTTGGGTCCAACACCCGATCCATGTTGCTACACCCGCATGATGACATCATGAGGCCCATTTCAACCCCAGGCCCCTTTGCCACTTCCTGCTGAGCCCCTCAGCCGTCAGAGGATCCTAAAACACCACAGCCGCACTCACACAAAACCAATCGAGGAGCCACGCTAAGGATTTTGCACAACAGGCCAGCGAAAATCTCTTCTGGTCATTTTCTAGTTGGTCTTCTCCTGTTGAATTGAACCCTGAAACCTGGGTGCTTCTATGAGCCTGGGGTCCATGCATTTGACTGTGTCTCAAACCATGATGGTTTGTTGGGTTTTGGAAAGCTTGTGTAACGCCCAGCTTAGAGTCGAAGAATAACAGAATAACCAAGTTAGAAGGGAGTTAGGGTTTTGCCCCGTTGCTCAAACGCAGAGAAGGTGAAATGCATTACAGAATAACAGTGTTGGAAGGGACCTTGGAGGTCTTCTAGTCCAACCCCCTGCTCAGGCAGGAGACCCTATCCCATGTCAGACAAATGGCTGTCCAATCTCTTCTTGAAAGCCTCCAGTGATGGAGCACTCACAACTTCTGGAGGCAACTTCCGTTCCATGGGTTGATTGTTCTGTCAGGAAATGTCTCCTTAATTCTAGGTTGCTTCTCTCCTTGGTTAGTTACTGGGCCCACCACCTCAAGCACCCTTTGAGTGGGTCCCACCTGCCTCACCACTATACGCAGCTGCTAAGATGTGAGGAGTACTTGGCGGTCCCTGAGCGTGCTTGTTTTTTTGCAGACGTTTCACGACCCAGCTAGGGAACATCATCAGGGCTAGAAGGGAGGAGGAGGAAGAGGAGGAGGAGGATGTGGGGGTCCTTGGCGGTCCCTGAGCTTGCTTGTTTTCTTACAGACATTTCATGACCAAGCTAGGGAACATCATCAGGGCTAGGAGGAGGAGGAAGAAGAGGAGGAGGAGGAGGAGGAGGGCTCTCTGAGCTTGCTTGTTTTCTTACAGACATTTCATGACCAAGCTAGGGAACATCATCAGGGCTAGGAGGAGGAGGAAGAAGAGGAGGAGGAGGAGGAGGAGGGCTCTCTGAGCTTGCTTGTTTTCTTACAGACTAAGGAGGAACTTTCTGACAGTGAGAGCGCTCAACCAGTGGAACAGCTTGCCTTCAGAGGTTGTGAGAGCTCCAACACTTGAGACTTTCAAGAGGAGATTGGACTGCCATTTGTCGGAAATGGTGTAGGGACTCCTGCTTGAGCAGGGGGTTGGACTAGATGACCTACAAGGTCCCTTCCAACTCTGTTAATCTGTTAATTCATCATGACCAAGCTAGGGAACATCATCAGGGCTAGAAGGGAGGAGGAGGAGGAGGAGGAGGAGGAGGAGGAGGAGGAGGAGGAGGCGGAGGAGGAGGAGGAGGAGGAGGAAGAGGAGGAAGAGGAGGAGGAGGATAACTGTGGGGGTCCTTGGTGGTCTCTGAGCTTGCTTGTTTTTTTGCAGACGTTTCACGACCCAGCTAGGGAACATCATCAGGGCTAAGCAAGGAGGGGGGTGTTGCTCTCAGTTTCTATCCTAGTGGCTTGCCCTGTCCGTGTTGGTGGGGGGAGGGGGGGGCTGGTCTTGGACGTTTTTTTTGGCTGGGCTGTTCACTGTTGGCTTGCTTGGCAGTTCCTTGATTGGGCTATTGTTTACTTGATTGTTAGTCTGATGTTAACCATGGAGTTAATCTCTGCTCATCTGGGTGCTGGTGGGGGAGGTGCTTTGATCTTTTTGTTCCCTTTTTGGCTTGTTGATTGCCTCTTTTGCACAGTATGTAGATGCCTTTTAGGTCTATTGATGGCTAATTTGTCAGAGTGCCCACACAGACAGGGCAAGCACTAGAATATAAACTGAGAGCAACACCCCCTCCCTTCTAGCACTGATGACTTTCCCTAGCTGGGTCGCGAAACGTCTGTGAGCAAACCGCCAAGCTCAGAGAGCACCAAGGGCCCCTCATCTCAATCCTGAGCTGCAAATATTCCCCTTTATTGGTTCCTAAGACAGTCCGGCCAGAAGCGAGCGCCTCTTTTCCCTCCATGCCTCCTGTGTGGGGAGCAAAAGGGGCTCCCCACTCTGCTCAGCACTGTTGTGCAAAAGGACCATTTTGCAGCTGAAGCCCTTAAGAGCGGCCCTCCCCGCGTCTTCGGCAAGCACATCCCAGCAGTTCCCCAGAAACAGAATGGCAGAAAGGCCTCTGACAAATTGCACAATTCATGGGGTTAAGCCTCTCTGCTTCCCCCCCCCCCAACCCTCAATTTTAGAAGCTCTTTGTTCGGATAAACCCAGATTCTGGGGAAAATAAAATAATTGCTTAAATGCTTAAATGCGGTCTGCACATCCTCAAATCTTTCTCCCCAGAACAGTCTGGCCTCGGGGGGGGGGGGAGGGGCTCCTGCTGTTCTCTCCTCTCCTACAAGCCCCGTCCCCCAACTCCGGTCCCTGCCGAAGGTCCCGGGGAAGCCAGCATCTCAGGGTACGTTTTAAGGGGCCCCCGCATGGATTCGGGGACTCTCTGCGGAAGGAAAGATGCTGCACCCCACAGGGGGTTTGCCTTGAAGACCTCCCTCCCCCTGAGGGAAGGGGGCCTGGGGGAGAAGGGCTAAAAAAGGGGTCGCCACTGCCTGGCTGTGGGGAAGGCAGCCGGCCAGCAGAGGACAGCCTAGCAAAGGTTGGGCAGGAGAACAGTGTGTGTGTGTGTGTGTGTGTGTGTGTGTGTGTGTGTGTGTGTGTGTGTGTGTGTGTGTGTGTGTGATTTGGGCCTCCCCAGAGTCAACTCATCCCCCCCCAGGGACTATCAGGAGGGGGCTGCCTGTGGCACAAGGTAGCCCTTGACTTCCGACAGTTCATTTAGTGACCGTTCGAAGTTACGTCATCACTGAAAAAAGTGACTTAGGACCATTTTTTACACTTATGACGGTCGCAGCACCCCCAGGGCCGCGTGATCAAAATTCAGACCCTTGGCAACTGACTCGTATTTTTGACGTCGTGGTGTCCCGGGGGGGCTCACGTGATCCCCTTTTGCGACCTCCTGACGAGCCAAGTCGGGGGGGGGGGAAGCCAGATTTGCTTAATGACCCTGTTGCTCACTTAACTACTGCAGTGATTCACTTAACCACCGTGGCAAGAAAGGCCGTAAAATAGGGGAACATTCACTTAACTGTCTCACTTAGCAACATACATTTTGGGCTCAATCGTGGTCATAAGGGCGAGGGCTGCCTCTGCTTTGTTTCAGCCCCTCAGCTTCCTGGAAGACAGGTGAGGCCACCTGACCCCAAAGGCCTCCTTCACGCTCTCCCACAGAGAGAGAGAGAGAGAGAGAGAGAGAGAGAGAGAAAGGGGGGGACTTAACCATTCTGACCCTAAGCCCCCCCCCAACTTCCACGATGGCACTAGGGGTGGAGAGGCGGCACCAGGGGGGCAGAAAGGGACCGAGGGAGAAGCGCTGGGCGTCATTGACCACATCAACTGGAGACTGACTTTCACTTCCCCTGGAGAGGGGCTTTAGGAGGTGATCCGTGCAAATTGGTGAATTCACAAGTAAGCCCAGCCTTTCCTGCCCCCCACCTCCGTTCAGAGACTGCAAACAGGGCAAGGGGGGAAGGGGGGGCTTCCCACGGGCCTCAGCCCTCACAATTTTGTCATCCTTAATGCTCCAGAGCAGACCATTCATTTCAAAGATCCTGGGATACGCACATGTCCATCACTGGACAAAAATGTAAGTAAATAAATATAGAATCAACTAAAAAGAGAAAGAAAGAGGGAGCGGGAGAGGGAGAGGGAGAGAGAGAGAGAGAGAGAGAAAGAAGGGAAGGAAAAGGAGAAAGGGGAAAGGAGAAAGGGGAAAGGAAGGGAAGGAAGGAGAGAGAGAGAGAAAAGAAAAAAGAAAGAAAGAGGGAGGGAGAGAGAAAGGGAAAGAAAGGAAAGGAAATTAGGGAGGAAGGAAGGGAGGGAGGGAGGGAGAGAGAGAGAGAGAGAGAGAGAAAGAAAAAGAAAGAAAACAAAAGAGAAGGAAGGGAGAGAAGAGAGAGAGAGAGAGAGAGAGAAAGAAGAGGAAGGAAGCACCACAAACCCTGCCACTAGACGTGGCTTCAGAAGAGGAGAGAAAGAAAAAGAAAGAAAACAAAAGGCAAACTCAATGGACTATTAGATATTTTTCTACCATTCAGTTTTCTGTGTTTCTATCCTGATCCTATGCAGTTTATCCCCAGGGAGGGAAGAAACACACCCGACAAGCCCAAAACATGAGCCACAACAAAGAAGAGATTGGGGTTTCTCTGCCCCCAAGACCACAATCCGCAGCCCGTTATCACAGCAAAGCCCCACTCCGTAGACAGACACCAGAACCCCAAACAACCGAGAGACCCATTCAGGATGTGAACCGGCTGAGGCACCAAAGCCTGGCAGGAAATCAGTTGCAAAAAAGCAGAACTGACAGCCAGGTGCCCCTTGCCACTCAAGCACCAATGAAACACCCAAACACTCTACATTGCCACACAATAAGCTCTGCTTTTCGAGAGAGAGAGACAGGACCAAACAGGAGCATCACAGCTGCGCCTTCGCCAGAGGGAAGGAGAACCTGACGGACATTCATTCCTTGTCCTTTGCAAGCCATCAGCTCAGGCCCCCCATCTATGCCGGGGTGGACAACAACTTTAGGACCTGTGGAGTGGACTTCAGCTCCCAGAATTCCTGAGCCAGCAGGGTGTAAAGTTGCTCACCCCTGTTCTACACAATGCTAATTGTGGCCTGGCCCCCATCGCCTTACTCACACAAAAACAACCCTTTGGAAACTCACCCGACCCAAGATTTGGGGCAAGTCTCTGCCCCCCCCAGGGCTCGGGAAGGGCTGCTCAGCCCCACAGAGGGAATTCCAGACCCGTCTGCGATATCCAGACCCCTTTGAAAACTGCACCCCCCTCCCCAGTTTTGATTAACAAGCCAAGCAGGGTTGAAGGCGCTACAGCAAAAGGTCCCTTGAGCCAGAAGCTGTGGGGCGGACCCATACGGGGAAGCCTTTGGAGAGAGGTGGGCTGTTCATGGGCCCCGGGAAGAACAGGCTGCTGGCCCAGATGGGCAGGACCCAATCCACCAGGCCCCGGTTTCTCACGGGTCCCCTTTGGCCTGGACGGGAAGGGCCCCCTCCTCTCTCCTGGGAACCCAAGCCTTCACCTCCCTTACATGCCCCCCCCCGTGTGTGGAGGGGGGCCCTTCTCCCCCGCCCAGCCCCCCAAGGAGCGCCCGCTCACCCCCGCTTGGGCTCCTCGTCCTTGCCCGGCTTCCACTCCACCTTTCCGCTCTTCCGGTAGAGAAGGTTCATGTCGCTCTGCAGCCGCAGCTCCTGGGGGTGGCAGGTCTGGCTCAGTGCCCCGTAGCACCAGCAGCCCCGGGCCTCGATGAACTGCAGGAAGACGGGGACCAGAGCTTCCTGGGGACCGGCATTCATCTTCTGCGGGCTGGCCAAAGGCGGGCCGGGGGCGCCCGGAGGGGGCGCTGCTGCGGGAAAGAGGCTCCGTTAGCCAGAGAGGCGGGGGGGGGGGGCAGAAACCAGGCCGCCTCTGAGCCCGTGCAGAGCGCCGGCCCTTTCCCACCCGGGACGCCCCCCCCCTCCTTGCGGCTGACCTGCTTTGCTAGAAAGCAATCCAGGCGGGGGGGAGGGGCGCTCGGGACGGTCTCCCCCCCTCCCCGCCCTGCTGGACCGAGCCGGAGCAAGCAGAGCCGCGGCCAGAAGCCCCGGAGCCCGGACGGGCAGGGCCGATGCCAGCCCGGGAAGAGCCGGGCGGGGCGCAAGCAAGCAAGGCCGGCA
>QLTV01002485.1:260207-289200 GCA_003457575.1 Thermophis baileyi
CCCAAGCACAAGCCGTTCCTCTCCCCTTGTTTTGACCCCCAAGGCAGCGGCTGAGTCTCAGGCCTGCTCAAACAGAGCCATTGTCCCTCAGCCGAAGCACGTGGCCGCATGCCGAGCGAGAGGGTGGGCCAAACAGCTGGAGGAGTCCGGCACGTGGATGCCCGCCCGCAACCAGCAGGGCAGGGTGACAAGGGCATTGTTGTCCGCCGTGCCCGCCTCCCTCTTCCTCCCTCCCGGGATCACGGTGTTCCTGAGGGCAGGGAGAAACAAGGCCACCGTCTTTGCCAGTGGAAAGCGCCTGTCGGGGCGTTCGGGGTCAGGCCAGGATGGGGCAAACCTCCGTCCCACCAAGTAAAAGCCGGTTTGCAATCCCACACCGAGAACCCCAACCCAATCCAGCGTCGCTTTGCCAAGGTGGCACTCTCAGTCTGCAGAACCCAGCAAGAGCGAAGATGGTGAGCCTTGCCAGACTGCGTGGGCAACCCACTGAAGCTTCCAATGGCCACCGGGAGGGAGGGTTCCAAGGATGAAGAGGTCAGCCCCAAGGCCTGGGCCACAGACCCTCTGGTGAACTGGGCCAATTCCAGCTGCCCTGCTACCTGCAAATGGGTGTGCCCGGACAGGAAGAAGGCTGTAGCTGTGGCTCCCCCCACCGCACCCGCACCCCAATCCTCAGCCCCTTCCCCTGCTTGCTTCGGGGTGACAATGGCCGTGTTGGTCCACGGAAGCTTCAGACTATGGTATCCCTGGCAACCGGTTCCCTAGCAACCAGTCTCCCTTGGGAAGACCATGCCACTGCGCCGGTTCTCCCTGCTCTTCCTGGCATGGCTGTCTGCCAGCCGGGCCCAGCTGAAACGGCAGAGAGTGGGTGAACTGGAGCCGGCTCTGGGGGGCATGCAGGGGTCTGCCTGCTCCTTCGGAGGGGGCACCCAGGGGGACGGCGGCCCCACAGAGGAGCCCTTTGTGCTGCTGCCCTGGGCTCTGCTGCTAGCCTTGTCGGGCTCCTTTGTGATTTACCTGCTGTTTGCCAAAGAGCCGGGGGTGAGCAGCGCCCTCCGTCCGTTGTTCTGCACACCTGCCTCCCCGCTGCGGATGTGCCTCCGTCAAGGACGCACACGTGGGCCGGGCATGGCGTCTGTTCCCCCGGCTAATGATATATTGTCTAGCGAAGGCCTTTTGTTTGGGTTTTACCCGAAGCTTCCAATTTTAGAAGCATCCCGTTGGAGGCAGGATGGACCAGTCCTCTGGTCTGAGAGAGGGTTTCATCATGGGACCCCTGTCCCCCTCCCCCATTTATGGGGTACTGCAAGGAGTCCAGATGGGAGCTCTCCTGTTGTCAGTCAATCTTGAGGTCAGACCGGCTGGGAAGGGTGGACTCAGCCCCAGCCAGGCTCCAGCAGCCTTTGTCCAGCGCATCAGGGGCCCTTTGTGGGGGGGGCCACCACAGTTCCCATCATTTCCCCAGAGGACCCTCCTGGTCAGGGCACCCTCCCCACCTCCCTCTTGGCCCCCCTTGGCCCCTTTCCTGGTGTTAACAACGCATCTGGAAGTCTGTAGAGATTCTCAGTCATCCAGGTCATGGTTGTCCCAAAGGTGTTTTTCCAAAAGGCAACTGGACTTTCTTGGTTTTTCTTTGAAAAAGTTTTCCTTCTCATCCAAGAAGAGATTCAACCTAGAAATAAGGAGAGATTTTCTGACCGTGAGAACAATCCACCCATGGAACAGAAGTTGCCTTCGGAAGTTGTGGGAGCTTCATCCCTGGAGGCTTTTAAGAAGAGACTGGACTGCCATCTGTCAGAAACGGCGTAGGGTCTCCTGCTTGGGCGGGGGGCTGGACTAGATGGCCTACAAGGTCCCTTCCAACTCTGTTAATCTGTTAAAAGAACTGAACTGACGAAACTTCTGGGATGAGAAGCGAAGCGTTTTCAAAGAAAACAAACAAACAAATTCCAGTTGCCTTTTGGAAAAGCACCTGAAAAGAGACAAAAGACGGCGCAAAGACCTGTGATTGATCAGGTGGGGACTGGCCAAGCGCATTGTGGAGGGTGGGAAATGCAAATCCAGGGGGTGCCCAAATCCCCCCGGGAGCCCCTTCTCAGCCGCAGGGGTCTCTGTGGCACCTTCCGTGGCGAGAAAAAGGAATCCCGTCACCCTCGACCCAAACCTCCATTCTCATCTCGCCCGTTTCAGGCAGTGGCAGGTCGGGTTTGGCCCCTGGCGCCAATTTCATCTTGGTTGAAAGACAGGAACCTCCTGTCCCTCTTCGGAGACACCGCAGAGGTAGGCCCGTCGGTTTATTCAGGGTCCCCCATGTTCAGGGCCAAGCCCTTGAATTTTCCCCAGAGGGAAGCTCTGATCCCGGACACCTGGCTGTGGGGCCACCGCTGCGCTTCCCCCTTGCAGGCTGAGGATGCGGGCGCAGACCCCGACGCCCAGCTGGAAGAGACCCTGTTGCGTGATGTGTCCGGAGTGCTTCACATCATCCGGCTGCGGCTGTGGAAAATTGTGCGAGACAGGCGGAAACACCAGCAGTTGCTGCAGGAAAGCCACTGAGGGGCAGGACGGAAGCTGCCCCGTCGCTCGAGAAGGAGGCTCCCCTGCTCCGGAGAAAGGTTACGCCGATAGGAAATAAAGAGGAATTGAAGAAAAGTGAAGGAATTGTCGTGCGTGTGCCAAATCTGGGACCTGCCTCCACCTGCTGCTCCTCTCCAAAGGCCACCGACCCCTCTGCACCCACAGGATCCCCCGCCTGTGCCAAGAGCCGAACCCAGGGCTCTGCCCTGATTACGGGTTGCTGAAAGCGGCCTCCGTCTGCGGCCTGCCTCCCTTTACTCTGCCGCAGCCGGCCCTCCTGGGGTTTCCAAACACACCGGAGACGGTTCTTTCTGCCCTTCTGCAGGCTTTCCGAGGGAGCCCTGGCTGTGCCCCTCTTCCCTTCCGAAGATGGGGCGAGTTGGAAGAGAGAGGCTGGGTCTCGGCTGCACACCTCCCCCCTCCCCAACTCAATCCCAGCACCGGGGCGGGGGAGGGTGGATTCAAAGCAATTATTTCCCAAACCAAACTTGATATAATCAAACTTGTAATTTCTGATCTGGCCTATAGCTTGATCGCTAACACGCAGCCTGAAAGAAAGCAAGAGATGGGAATTTGCGCCCCTGAATTTTTATTTTGGGGGGAGGGGATCTGTTTGGGAGAAGCACAGCCCTGCTGGAGAGGAAGCTCTGATCCAAATGGGTTGGGCCTCTTCGGATATACGTCGGTTTGAAGCTTGCACTTTTCTCAGTTATACACTATGTGAAATGGACTGATTTCGCCTGTTAATTTTGGGGGCAACATTGAAAGTGGCAAAGGATCCTAGGTAGAGGCAGATATTTCTCTCTCTGGGCACAATGAGACTATATCTGCTGAAAAAAAAACCCTCTGCATTGGCGACAGGAAGGGCATCCGGCCAGTAAACACTCAGCTCTGTTCAGTTGCCCAGACTCCATCCCACAAGGGATTATGGGGTCATTAAAAGATGATTGAAAGTGGCAAAGGAGCAGCTTTTAAGGCCTTGGCTGTCCATAGGTAGTCCTTGACTTACGACCACAACTGAACCCAACATTTCCGTTGCTAAGTGAGACATTTAAGTGACTTTTGCCCCATTTTGTGACCTTTCTTGCCACAGTTGTTAAGTGAATCACTGCACTTGTGAAGTTAGTCACATGGTTGTTAAGTGAATCCAGCTTCCCCATTATCATGTGACACCCCCCCCGGGACACTGCGTCCGTCATAAATACGAGCCAGTTGCCAAGTGTCTGAACTTTGATCATGTGACCATGCGGGGTGGTGGTGGTGCTGCAACGGTCGTAAGCGTGAAAAACGGTCATAAGTCGCTTTTTTCAGTACTGCAGTAGCTTCAGTCATTAAATGAACTGCCTGCCTGTCTATTCTCTTCAGAGAAGCTTCCCCAAACGGAGCCAGGGAGATGGGGAAGGTGTGGCCATGTTATCTCCTTCTCTTGGCAAGCTCTCTCACGCAGAGGGAACCAAGCCAAGCCTTTCCTGCCCCTCCTGCGCCAGGCAGCCAGCAAAGTGCTGCCCGGCGGCTCCCTTGTCCCGGCAAAGGGCCATCTTCCTGCTTCGGAGGCCCCGGAGCTCAGGAAGAAAACAGGGCACCGAGGAGGGTCAGGCCAAGGCCCCTCTCCTCCACCCTCTGCTCGCCCAGCCCCACAACGCCATAGGTGCCCCTCTTGGGTGCCCAGGACAGCTGCCCAGGACACACACACACACACACACACCCCGCGCGCACAGCCTTTGCCTCCCAAGGCCTGCCCGGAGCTGGGCAAGAGCGAGGGCACCCTGGAGAACCCGGCTGAGCTGACTGCTGACAGGCATCTTTCAGAAGGATGTTAATTAGTCCCGGGTTTAATTAAACGTGGCATTATGGAGGGAGGGAGGGAGGGAGGTAATTATACGGTAGGCTATCCAAACAGGACAGGGAGCTCCTATTGTTGGATCCCTCTCTACCCACCTCACTGTCGGCTCTGCCACATTATGCAGCGTGCTGGGAAGATGAGTCGGGGGTGCGTAGAACAGCACGAAGCGGGTCGGTTGGTAAGACTCGGAAAAGGGAAGGAAAGAAACATTTGTTCAACCTTCTTCCAGACCCCTCTGCAAACAGCCCACGTTTCCCAGGAATTCGCACTCGGCCTCCCCTTCCCGCAATCCGGAGCCACTCCTTATTCCTCCTTTTAGCCAAGCAAAACCTTTCGAGGACTTTCTGCCTCGTTTCGAGGCAACATTCCTCTGGCATCCTTTATTTTTCCCTCCTGATTCCGTCTCTTCTTGTTCCATCGTGCGACGCCTTCAGGGCCGCTTCCTGCAATGTGCCCAACTCTCACTTCCATGCCCTGAGGTGAGAAGCAGAAGGACGGAGTGGGAAGGGACCCTGGAGGTCTTCTAGTCCAACCCCCTGCTCAAGCAGGAGACCCTAGACCAATTCAGACAAGTGGCTGTCCAATCTCTTCTTAAAAGCCTCCAATGATGGAGCACCCTTAACTTCTGGTGGCAAGTCATTCCACTGGTTAATTGTTCTCACTGTTAGGAAGTTTCTCCTTAGTTCTAGGTTGCTTCTCTCCTTGATAAGTTTCCATGCTTCTTGTCTTGCCTTCATGCGCTTTGGAGAATAGGTGGACCCCCTCTTCTTTGGGGCAGCCCCTCAAATACTGGAAGACTGCTATCAAGTCACCCCTAGTCCTTCTCATAACTAGACTAGACCTACCCAATTCCTGCAACTGTCCTTCGTATGTTTCATCCTCCAGCCCCCTAATCATCTCGGCATGCTTTTGGAGACAGTCCCAAAGTCAGGGCTTCTGGAAGCAACTTAAGTGCTGCCCGCAAACCTTCCTGCCTTCATTCACACTATTTGTGAGGGAGGAGTCCTTCCGATCGGTGCCCCCCCCCTAGCCCAACCTGCTCTCCTGCAGAGATCAGAAGCCCTGGCTTTTGGGTGGGTCTTCCAGTTTCCCTGTCCGACTCCCATCTTCTGCTCGCAGTCCTCCAAGGCAGGCAAATTAGGCTCCCAGGGCGGCCTCTGCGTTTTCCTACGAGGTCCTAGATTCAACCTAGAAATAAGGAGGAATTTTCTGAACAATCAACCAATGGAACAGAAGTTGCCTTCAGAAGTTGTGGGAGCTTCATCACTGGAGGCTTTCAAGAAGAGACTGGGTTGCCATCGGTCAGAAATGGTGTAGGGTCTCCTGCTTGGGCGAGGGGGTTGGACTAGATGACCTATAAGGTCCCTTCCGACTGTTAATCTGTCCACCGTTGCATTGCACAATCTCTCCAACAGCCGCTGCAAATTATTCGGCTTCTCAGCCAACCGCAGGCGACACCCCCACAAGCTTCAGGACTGAAAGGGAGGCTCGGAGGACACAGGCGCCCGGTTGTGTGAACTTGGCAGAGACACGCGTCATGCCCCCCTCCTCCTTCCCTTCCTTGACCCCCGGGTGCTGCAGCTGACCCCACAAAGGAGGGGGAAGAGCTGGGAACTGCCCTCTTTCTCCCCTTTGTCATGTCTCGGTACCCTCATGGATACGTGGGTGCCCTCCACCCCCTCCCCCGGCCAGACGGACTACATTTCCCAGGATTCCTGGCAGGAGGAAACGGGGGGGGTGTAAGGGGAGAGCCGGCCGATGGGCGCCTGCGCATGGCCCGGCCGGCGTAGAGGGGCAGCGAGGGAGGGGGGAACAGGCGGCGCATGCGCGCGGGGTCAACTCTCGCACTTCTGTCCCGGAGGACGCGGCGGACTCGGCTCGTTCGCCCCAGACGGGCCCCAACGGCGCGAGCGGCCGCGCCTGCGCTCTCCCCCTCCCCGGCTCGCGCTCCGCCGAGGGGGCGGCCTCCTCCTCCTCCTCTCCGGCCCCGCCCCTCTCGCGCCCCCTCCCCCTCGCCGGGAGATGTGATGAGGAGCCTTCAGCGGGTGAGTCACGTGGGTTGCGGCGCGTTCGGCGGTCACGTGGGCCGAGGCGGGAACCCGCGTCTCGTGGGAACGCGACCCCGGGAGGGGATCTTGCGTTGGTTGCTTGCTTGCGGGCGGGCGGGGCCGGCTGTGGGACCTGGGAGGCGGTGGGGTCCCGGGCGAACGTGCCTGGCCGGGAAAGGCTCGATCCTCGGCTGGGGAAGGGAAGGACGGGCTGCGTCCCGGGCAGGAGGGCACAAAGCGGGGAGCATCGGCTTGGGAGCCTGGCAGCCCCTCCCCTCCAGCCGGACGGAGCCCTCAGGGGCCCCCCGAGCCCCCAAATGCCGGGCGTTTCCCCCATCCTGGCCTCGGGGAGCGGCCCCAGAGCCTCGCTGCGCCCCGGCCAGCCGCAAGGATATCGGAGCGCTTGTTACACTGTCTTAGAGTTCCGGTATTGCCTTCATCCCGCAGTTTATACAATGTTTCTGCAGTGCTTCTCAACCTTGGCAACTTCAACTCCCAGAATTCCCCAGATCCCCAAATAACCGTCTAACAAGAGTTGGAAGGGACCCTGGAGGTCTTCTAGTCCAACCCCCTTTCAAGCAAGAGACCCTAGCCCATTTCAGCCAAATGGCTGTCCAGTCTCTTCTGGAAAACCTCCAGTGATGGAGCCCTACAACTTCTGCAGGGAAGCCGTTCCACTGATTAATTGTTAATTAATTAATTAAACACACACACACAGACACACCCACACACACACACCCTGCAACTGGTTCAGCTCTGTTGCTGGAATCCAGTCTTGGGGTTGCAGAGGGAGACCCCTCTCTGCTTAGCCCTCCAGAAAGGGAGCTGCAGCACCACAAAATTGGGGGAGGCTGTTTTTCATGACAGATTGCCAGAGACATCCTCCCCCCACCCCACCCGTAGCCCATGCTAGTCTGAACCCGAGGCTGCCAGTTTTGGGATGCCAAGAGTGGGGCATCTCCCAGGAAGATCACAGATTCATAGGACTGGATGGGACCTTGGAGGTCTTCTAGTCTGACCCCCTGCCCAAGATTAAGATCCTGGCCTTGCCTGTGTGTTTGCATGCAAACCCCATCTTGGCCTCCCTCCCCCATACCTGTACAGGTAGTGCTCAACTTACAACCGTTGAGTGACCGTTTGGGCACCGAAAAAAGGGACTTATGACTGTTTTTCACACTTAATGACCGTTGCAGCATCCCCATGGTCACTTGATCAAAATTCGGACACTTAGCAACTGGCTCGTATTTACGACAGCCGCAGTGTTGTGATCCCCTTTTGCGACCTTCTGACCAGCAAAGTCAATGAGGAAGCCGGATTCACTTAACAACCGTGTTACTACCTTAACAGCAGTGATTCACTTAACAACTGTGGCAAGAAAGGTCGTAAAATGGGGCAAAACTCACTTAAAGGGCCCGTTTAGCAACAGAAATGTTGGGTTTCAATTGTAGTCGTATGTGGAGGACTCCCTGTAAAGGCGGCATGGCAGTGGAGAGGACTTAAGATTTTGGGGCTAGATAAAGGAGCCAAGGCAGCCCCTCCCTCCCTCCTTCCCTGCCCCCAGGCCTCAGCTGCAAATAAATCAAGCTAAGCACTGGGTTGGGTCTCCCCATAGAATCTGCTGCCCCAGAGGGTGCTTGGGCTGCCGCTGCTGCTTCCTCCTCCGGGCCAGACCACACAGCGGCACGTGCCATGGGGGCCCCACCTGCGCTCTGCCCAAGCCGGGCTCTTCCTGGGTGGGGGAAGGTGGCGGGCGTGCCCTGGCAGAGAACAGCTTGGGGGTGAAGGGGCGGTGGGCGTCTCCGGGCGGAGGAATGGGGGAGCCAGGCCCACCGTCTTCCCGGCTTTCTCTGCCCGAACTGGGATTTTCCCATTTTTACAAAGAGCCGCAAATTGAGTTTTCCACTGGGTTTGAGCGCCCTCCTTTCACCCGCGTGTGCCGGGCCCATCCGAAGGGGAGGGCCATGCTAAGCTCTCTGGCACGGGGGCCTAGACGGTTGATTCAAGCCCAGGAAGTCAATGGGCTTTTGGCAGCCAACCTGGCCCTGGAGGGAAAGCCGTTGTGGTAGGAGAAGCCGTTACCAAAATTGGCAGCATCAGCCCTTCTCCGGGGCGGGGCAGGGCAGGGCAGGGCAGGGGCTGCCTCTCCCAGTTGGGAAGGGTACCCGGGAACTTCCTAAGGTTGCCTGGCCTGGTTGGGGGTGCCAAGTGCTCCATTCTCGGGTATCGTGAAGGAAGACCCCTGCTGCGGTTCAGAAGAGCCCCCCCCCAACCCCTCCCCTGACTAAGCGAGACATTTGTTAAGTTTTACCTCATTTTACAACTTTTCTTGACACGGCTGTTAAGTGAATCATTGTAATTCTTAAGGTAGTCACACGGTTGTTAAGTGAATCAGCTTTCCCCATTGACCTCACTCGTCAGGAAGTTGCCAAAGCTGAGCACGTAATCCCAGGACACTGCGACCGTCATAAATGTGAGTCAGTTGCCAATTTTCAGGAATTTTGATCACATGACCATGGGGATGCTGCAACGGTCGTAAGTGTGAAAAAGTGTCATAAGTCACTTTTTTTCAGTGATGTTGTAACTTTGAACCGTCACTAAACGAACTGTTGTAAGTCGAGGACTACTTGTAATTGCATGAAAACCGGCACTGGGACGGTTAGAGCACTGTTTTTCAAGCTTGGGTCACTTTAAGATGCGTGGACTTCAACTCCCAGAATCCCCCAGCCAGGAAAGCAAAGCTGGTTGGGGGATTCTGGGAGTTGAAGTCCACGCATCTTAAAGTGACCCAAGCTTGAAAAACAGAGAGAGAGTCTGAGGATGGAATGGCAATTATGGTGGGTTGGGCCCCTAGCTTTTTGTTTGTTGGTTGGTTGATTGATTGTACTGTTTGTGTTTCTATACTGTTGTCAGTTTCTCAGTGTGTTGTGCTGCCAGATGAGCCGCTGTGTAAACCTTTTAATGGAATAAATAGCGCCCGGGACGGCTGCAGAAATCCCTTGCCTTTAGCAATAGCCCTTAGACTTATATACCGCTTTACAGTGCTTTACAGCCCTCTCTAAGCGGTTCACAGAGTCAGCCTCTTGCCCCCAACAATCTGGGTCCTCATTTTACCCACCTCGGAAGGATGGAAGGCTGAGTCAACCTGGAGCCGGTGAGATTCGAACTGCCAAACTGCAGCTAGCAGTCAGCTGAAGTAGCCTGCAGTGCTGCACTCTAACCACTGCGCCACCTCGGCTCCTCCTTTCCCCCTGCACTGGGCAGCACAAAGAAGGGGCGCGGCCGCTGACCGGATCGGCTTTTCGGAGGGATGGTTGGCGTTTCACCGTTATGGGGCGAAACGAGTTGGTTATATCGGAGGTGGGGGGTGGGGGGGCCAGAGGGCCTGGCAGTCCAGCTGGCCGATCTTCGGGGCCTGCGGTGGCATGGACCCCTCCTGCCTGAGCCGTTCCGGGGAGGGGAGGGCCTGGTTGCTTTGCTGCCCAGGCTGCGACAAACACGTTTTGGGTCCCTTCGCAGCAGCGCTTGGCGCTCCAGAGACGCTGGGGTTTTGGTCCCCCCCAATTCCGAGGCTGTCCCTGAAGAGGCTGGGCCCTCTCAGAGCCTGGGTGGGGGGCTGCAGGGGGGCACCCCACAACCGCCTAAGACCTGGACCTCCTGAAAGGGCTCTCCCTGGGGAACGGGCTCTCTCGGGCTTTGCCCCCAGGCGTCGCTGTGCAAAACAGGGGTCGCGCTTTCCTGCGTTTGGGGAGGGCAAGGAACTCTCCCGGCTGGGATGCCAGCCCAAGGATTGCCCTCGCCCTCTATGCCAAGGCCCCGGAGACTCCACCGGCCTTTTCCAGACCTCTAGCCGTGCCTGCCTGTAAGGGCACACCAAAGTTGTACAGTTACTCCTCGACTTAACAACCGTCCGTTTAGTGACCGTTGGAAGTTCCGACGGGACTGAAAAAAGCGATTGACGACCATGTTTCATTCTTACGGCCATTGCAGCATCCCCATGGTCATGGGACCCAAATCCAGAAGCTTGGCGACGGCTTCATATTTATGACAGTTGCCGTGCCCTGGGCTCCCGTGACCTTCTGATGAGCCCAGTCGACGGGGAAGCCAGATTCACTTAGCAACCGTGGCAAGAAAGGTTGTAAAAGGGAGCAAAACTCACTTAACGTCTCACTTAGCAATGGAAATGTTGGGCTCTGTCCTGGTCATAAGTCGAGGACTGCCTGGATTATCTCCCAAGAAGAGACGGTGGCCTGAGGGTGCCAAGGCTGGAGAGGCAGAGGGAGCCGGGTGGCGCCCTCCACCGGCCAGGCTTGTTCCAGGTTGCTCCGGGCTCTTCCGCCTGTCTCCTGCAGGACCAGGAACCCGAAGCTGCCTTGGGGGGGGGGAGCATTATTTGCCCAACAGACGGAGGGCAGCCGAAACCTGCCTGTCCAGAAAGGCTGGTCTGGTGCTGCAGAGCAGACCGTGTGGGCATGAGATCCTTTGTGGTTCACTGGCCCGGGGTTGCCAGGTGTTGTGGGAAGCGCTCCGTGCCAAGAGGAAGCTGGGCAGGAGGAACTGAGGGGAATGGCGGTCAGGGGCCTCTCGGGTTCCTACATGAACTTAAGTCAGCGCGGATGGTTTCACACCTGTGAACTTGCCCATGGTGGCTTCTCCCGCAGGAGCCATCCTGCCGTTCCTTCCTTTTAGTTACTCTAAAAGGTAGACTGCTCCTGTACAGGGAGTTCTATCGCTCTGACTGTCTGGGTACCCCCTCTCCAGAGCAAGGGTCTCCAATCTTGGTAACTTTAAGACTTGTGGACTTCAGCTCCCAGAATTCCCCATCTAGCTTTGCTGGTTGGGGAATTCTGGGAGTTGAAGTCCACAAGTCTTAGAATTGCCAAAGTTGGATACTCCTGGTTTAAAACTTGGCCTGTTGGACAAATGCAGCCTCTGAGTTTGCAACGGGTGAATGTATTGTGTGGAAACAGCTGACTTTGGAAGACTCTGGCAGGAGCCGGACTGTCTGGGGCCGAAGCCGACGATGGGCACAGAGGCAGCTGCCCACAAAAGAGGCCACCGCCACATTCATGCCCAGGGCGGGACGGTGTCCGAAGCGGGGTGGCTCCCAGGCAGGGCTGGCCTCTGCTTCCTACCCCAGCCCCCAAGGACTCCTCCATGGCTCTCTTTCCTTGTCCGCCCCCCCTCCCCCCAGCAGGCATGGACAGTGCCCGTCTCCCTCTGCCTGCCCGTGCCCCCGCTTAGTCTGGCCTCTGTCCTTCCAGTTGCTGACCACGCTGCCCGCCTTCCCCTGCTGGATGTGGCCGGTGGACGCGGGGCCCTACAGCTGACACAGTGACAAAAGCTGCCGTAAGTCCGCCCTCACCCACCCTCCCCTGGCTGGGCAGACGGGGCCGGCCTCTCCACCCTCCCCTGGCTGCCCTTGGGCCACGGCCACAGCCTGCTGGTCGGCCGCCCAAAACCACAGGCTTGAGGGGACAACAGGGGACTCATTCATGACCAGGACAGCCGTCCGGTGACCCGGGCAGGGTGCCGGAGGCAGGAGGGGCCGGCCAGGCAGCTATAGGGCTCGGCTGGAATTTGGGGGGGGGTGTCGGAGGAGCATGTGGTGGAGGGGGGGAGGTTCCCCCTGCCAGCTACCTTTGGTCCGGCTGTGGGGCAGGGCCTGATTGGCTGAATGGACAGCTCTGACCCTCTCCTGCCCCACAGGAGCTTGGCAGTGGGGTAGGCGCGTGACCCACAGAAAGGAAGCATGGAGAGAACGTCTGCGGCATATGTGAATGGCAATGAGGAGGGTGAAATGGTCAGTGCAGCTCGCTGGGGGTGATGCCAGGCGCTGGGCGGGCCCCCTGTATTCCGGCCCTCTGGGCTGGACCCCCTGGTGCAGTGCTTGAGGCTGGCACTCGGTGCCTTGCCTCTCCCGGTGGGTGCCATCAGTCCCCCTCTCCAGGAGCCGCAAAGGGGCTGGGGTCCTCCCGGGCAGGGCTGCCAGCATCTGCCTGGGATGGGTCCTCGTGGCCCCTAGTAGGGTCTCAGACCAGGGGAGGCCCTGCTCCTTCCTGAGGTCGTCCATCTGTTGTGGCCCCTCTGAGAGGGACCCCCTCGGGGGACGCGGCTGGCCTGACTGCCCTCCCTCCCCAGGAAATCCGGGGCTACCGGCCCTGCTGCTGGAAACTGGCGCTGGTCTCGCTGGGCACCGTCTGCAGCGGCGGCTTCCTCCTCCTCTTCCTCTACTGGCTGCCGGAGCTGAGCGTCAAGTGGACCTGCCGGGCAGTGCCACTACGGGACGCCCAGGTGGTGCTGCTGAGAACCACGGTAGGGGCCCCAGCGAGGCCCTTCCTGCCCCAGTGTGGCCCCCTTGCCAACCGGACTCTCCGCAGGCGGGAGGGGGAACTCCTGGATGTGCCGGAGGGCCAGCAGGGACGCCTTGTCAAGCTGGGAAGAGGCCTCCTTCCAGGGCCCCCAAGCAAGCGGGCCTCTAGAGGGGTGCAGGGTGGCCTTCTTGGGTTCTGCACCCCACAGATGGGCTGCTCTGTGCCCCAGCTGTGGCGTGTTTCCTTGTGACCCTGGGCTGTGGAGCAGGGCATGGCCGGAGGGGCACCCAGGGCAGAGTTCAGGTTCTCTTCTCCTTCCTCCTGCTTTTTGTCCTCCTCCTCTCTTCTCCTTCTCTTCTTCCTCTTCCTCTTTCTCTTCCTCCTCCTCCACCATCTCCTCCTCCTCCCCTTCTCTTTTCTCTTCCTCCACCTCATCTCCTGCTTTTCCTCCTCCTCTATCTCCTCCTCCTTCTCTTCCTCTTCCTGCTCTTTCACCTCTCCTCCTCCTTTCTCTTCCCCCTTCTCCACCTCCACCTCCTCCTTCCTCTTCCTCTTCCTCCTGTCCTCCTCCTCCTCTTCCTGCTCTTCCCCTTTTCCTCCTCCCCCTCCCCCCTTCCTCCTCCTCCCCCTCCTCCAGGACGAGTTCCAGACCTGGTCCAGAGAACGGGTCTGCTCTCTCTCTGCCCCCGGCACCGACCCCTTGGGCTTCCCGCAGCGGCCAGAGAAGAAGTGGCCCCTGTGCTCGGCAGGGCCGATGGACGACATGGGCTGTGAGGAGCGGCTTCTGTCCCCTCTGACCTGTGGGGAGCAGGCGCAGGTGAGCCGGGGTGGGCCCCTTGCAGCAGCCCCCTTCCTCCCCCGGGAGGCGCTTGACGGTTCGCTGTGCCGCAGGTCCGCTTCTTCACGCACCACAACGTGCGCTACCTCTGGGGAGCAGAGGCCCAGGCCTTCCGGCGACTCTCCGCTCTGGACCGGGGGCAGCCCTGCTCCTCCCTGCACTTCGCCCACGGGGGGGGCCTCCCTCGCAGCACCCAGGACTACCGGTGAGGAGGGGCGGTTGGAGCTGGGGGGGGCGGCGGGTGCAGGAGCAGGAGACAGGCGAACACGCGATTCTCTTCCCAGGAAAATTTTCTACGGCGCCAACCAGATCGACGTTCAAGTGCCTTCCCTGGCCCACCTGCTCATCAAAGAGGTGAGTCGGGGGTCCCGAGGGGAGAGGGGCCCAGGGGCCACGAGGTCGAGTCCTGACTCCCGGCCACCTGTCCTCCCTCCTCAGGTCCTGAACCCTTTCTACATTTTCCAAGCCTTCAGCATCCTCCTGTGGTCTCTGGACGACTATTACCTGTACGCCTCGGCCATCCTCTTCATGTCCTTCGTCTCCATCTGCTCCTCCCTCTACACCATCCGCAAGGTGGGGGCCGGTGGGGAAGGGCCGGGCGGGCTGGGCGGGCAGAGGGGGAGGCACGCAGTGGCACTGAGGCTGGCCCTTCCTCTTCCAGCAATACGTGCTGCTGCACGGCATGGTTTCGGCCCACAACGTCGTCCAGGTGACGGTCTTCCGAGGACCCTACGGTGAGTCAGCCCCAATCAGAATAGAGCTGGACGGGACCCTGGAGGTCTTCTAGTCTAGCCCCTGCTCAAGCAGGAGACCCTATTTCAGACAGGTGGCTGTCCAGTCTTTTCTTAAAAACCTCTAGTGATGGAGCACCCACAACTTCTGGTGGCAAGCTGTTCCACTGGTTAATGGTCCTCACTGTGAGGAAATACCTCCTTAGTTCCAGGTTGCTTCTCTCCTTGGTTAGTTTCCATCCGTTGCTTCTTGTCCTACCCTCAGGTGCTTTGGAGAATAGGTTGACCCCCTCTTCTTTGGAGCAGCCCCTCAAATACTGGAAGACTACCGCTATCATGTCCCCCCCCAAATCCTTCTTTTCTTTAGACTGGCCAAACCCAAATCCTGCAACCGTTCTTCCTATGTTTTAGTCTCCAGGCTTTTAATCATCTTAGTTGCTCTTCTCTGCACTTTTTCCAAAGTCTCAACATCTTCTTTATGATGTGGGGACCAAAACTGGATGCAGAATATTCCAGGTGTGGCCTTACTAAGGTTTTATAAAGCGGATCTAATCCTTCACCTGATTTTGATTCTATGCCTGTGTTTATACAACCCAGGATTGCATTAGCTTGTTTGGCTGCTGCCGCACACGGCTGGCTTATGTTCAAGGGATCGTCCACTGGGACACCAACCTCTGAGCTTCGGTTCACAAGGGGAGACACCAAGAGGGGGGGGGGATTTCAGGAAATGGTGCTGGTGGGCCCACGTTGGACGGGGGTTGGAACGAAGCCCCTTTGCTGCGGTTGGCAGACCAAAGCTTTGGAGCCCGCTGCCCCCTTTGGTGCTCCAGTGGGCTAAGCCACAGCAAATCCCCCAAATGTGGAGCCTCGCCTTCTTCCTTGCAGAAACGGAAGCCATATTCTCCACGGAGCTGGTGCCAGGGGACGTGGTGCTGGTGCCACCCGAGGGACTCACCATGCCGTGCGATGCGGTGCTGCTGAGCGGGACGGCCATTGCCAACGAGAGCATGCTGACAGGTAGGGGCGGGGGCTGCGGGGCAGACGGGAAGCGCATCCTTCCTGGCATCTGACCTTCCTCCCTCGCCAGGGGAGAGTGTCCCCGTCACCAAGACGGCCTTGCCCATCCCGTCCCAGGAAGCCGACGGGCCCCTCCGGGATCTGGATTACGACCCAGATGAACATAAGCGGCACACGCTCTTCTGCGGCACCTCTGTCATCCAAACACGGTACTACTCCGGGCAGCCGGTACGGGCGCTGGTGATCCGGACAGGTGAGGAGGCCCTCCTTGGCTCAGGGGACGCTGGGGGTGGGGGTGGGGGTGGAAAGGTGCTTTCCTGGGGTCCCACCCTCAGCCCTTCCCTCTCCAGGTTTCTCCACCTCCAAGGGGCAGCTGGTCTGCTCCATCTTGTTCCCGAAGCCCACCGATTTCCGCCTCTACCGAGATGCTTTCCGGTTCCTCCTCTGCCTGGTTGGCGTGGCTGGCATCGGCATGCTGTACTCCGTGATTCGCAGCGTCCGGCAGGCGGTGGGTGCCCACGCAGAGGGTGGCACGGAGGGCGGGGGCTGGTTCAGCCGCTGCTGCTGGGGAATCCGCCTCGTGAATGGATGGCAAGGAGAGAGGGGCGGGCTGGGGGGGACCCCTCAAGTAAACCCCCCCACTCTCAGTTTGTAAAATGGGCAGCACCCGCATACAGTGGCAAAGAAATCTATCTTACAATAATTTGTAAGTTGCCCAGAGTCACCAGTGGAGATGGGTGGCATACAAATTTAAGGGGGAGAGGAAGAGAGAGAAAAATATAAATATAGATAGATGAGTGAGATAGATAGATGATAGATAGATAGATAGATAGATAGATAGATAGATAGATAGATAGATAGATAGATAGATTAATCACTGGGGCAAGACAGGATGCAAAATGGGGTAAAACTCGCTTAAGCATTGTCTTGCTTAGCAACAGAAATTTTGGGATCAATTGTGTCATAATTCAAGGATTATATATATCTGTATAGATTATATGCCTAGAGGCATATATAAAGGATTGATAGATAGATAGATAGATGATAGATAGATAGATGAGAGAGAGAGAGAGAGAGAGAGAGATGAGATAGATGATAGATAGAAGAGAGATTGGATGGATGTAAATAGACAGACAGACAGACAATAAGTCTAACTGGGCATCTCTAGAATTTGGGGGGACGGGAGCTCTGAGCGAAGGGTCCCCCTTTTCTCACCAGGAGCCCATTGGCCGCATCATCTTGGAATCGCTTGACATCCTGACCATCACGGTGCCCCCCGCCTTGCCGGCAGCCATGACGGCCGGGGTGGTCTACGCCCAGCGGCGCCTGCGCCGGAAGCAGATCTTCTCCCTCAGCCCCCAGCGCATCAACCTGTGTGGGCAGCTCAACCTGATGTGCTTCGACAAGGTGCCTTCTGGCCCCCCGGGGAGAGGGGGAGGGGCCGGCTTTCCTCGGACCGGCTGACCAGGCTGCTCTCCTCCTTGCAGACCGGCACCTTGACCGAAGACGGCCTTGACCTCTGGGGCTTTGTGCAAGCGCAGGAGGGGCGGTGAGTGAGTGAGGGGGGGACGATGCGTGGCGTGGCTGTGGCCGACTTCCATGCTGCAGGAACCAGCCGATCGTGGAGGGCGCTTTGGCCGAGGGGGGCGGGCGAGGCAGGGGCCTGGACTACCTGCGGGGGTTTTGGGCTGAATCGGCAGAGGGTCCCGAAGCTTGGAACTGGGGCGACTTACAACCGTTCGCTTAGGGACCCTTCAAAGTTACAATGGCACTGAAAAAAGTGACTTATGACCGTTTTTCACACTTACGACCCTTGCAGCATCCCCATGGTTATGTGATTTACATTTGGATGCTTGACAACCGACTCACATTTATGACGGTTGCAACGTGTTGGGGTCGTGTGTTATCCCCTTTTGCGGATCCATGGGGAAACAGATTCACTTAACAACCATGTTATTAACAACTGCAGTGATTCACTTAACAATGGTGGCAAGAGAAGTCGTAAAATGGGGCAAAACTCACTTAGCAACATAAATTTTGGGCTCAATTGTGGTCGTAAGTCGAGGACTAGCTGTATATATTTAGCGTACGATGAGAGCAGGACAGAAGAGAAGGAAGCCCATACACACAATCCAAGTAATTGTATAGTAAACTTCTACGGGGGAAGAGCAGCGGCCGCCTCCTAACTGGATGTCCAGTTCAGCCGTCCGGGCGATGGCCTCTGGCGCGGCTTCCTGCGGATCTTCTCGGCAACCAGGGAACGCACGGCGTGGGCAATCTTGCCCCATATTTTTGACAGTTGGCGTATCAACACCACAGTCGCCACAAGGGGAATCTTTCCACCCCCACTGAGACAGAGGCAGCTCTTCCCGTGTCCAGTCTCGCCACTAATGATGGTGGCTAAAGCCCAGATTTGTGTCCGATAGTGAAATGGGCCGCGTGTAAATTTAATAAGTTAGGACACTGCTGCAGGGTCCTAATCGTGTCCCCTTTGACCTCCCAGACCCTGCTGGGTGCTCTGGGCTGGCCGGCAAGGGTCAGCCGCAATCGGGATGGGGGTCAGCTGCTGCTCTTTCCCTTCCCAGCTTCCTCCCAGCGGGACTAGATCTCCGTGACCCCCGCGTGGCCAGTTCCCCGTTTGTGGCTGCCATGGCTGCCTGCCACTCGCTCACCACTCTGGAGGGGCGCCTCGCGGGGGACCCCCTGGACCTCAAGATGTTCGAGGCCACCGGCTGGGTAAGGCCTTTGCGCGTTTCCTTGCGTGTCCCTCTCCCAAGGCCTTCTACCCTCCTCTGTGGCACTTTTGACACATACACACCCAAGCGCTACAGGGTGCCGGGGGTTGTGCAGGGCGCCCGAGGTGAGGGGGCTCTCAGAAGTAAGCCTGTGCTTCTGGGAGTCGTGGGGGCTCAGCCGCTCCTTCTCCCTGAGCAGATCCTGGAGGAACCCACCCAGGAGGAAACTGCCCTGCATGACCGGATCCAGCCCACCGTCATCTACCCCCCCGACTGCTGGCTCCCAGCACCCTCAGAGGCCCCCACTGGGGACGAGGTGAGCAGAGGGCCTGGAGGGCCGCGGGGGCCATGGGGATGATCTTTGGGGCCCCAGCTCTGACTCCTCATTCTGCTCTCTTTTCAGGAGCTCCTGGACCTGATGGTAAGTGGGGCAGCCCCTTCTCCTCCTCCGGGGCAACCAGAGGGCCCTCTGCCTTCTCGTGAGCCCAGTGCTCTGACCCACCATGCCACCCTCCCTGCCCCGCCTCTCTTGTCCCCCCCCTTGCAGAGAGGCAGCCAGATTGGCATCTTGGCGCAGTTCCCCTTCTCCTCCGGCCTGAGGCGCATGAGCGTCGTGACCCGTACGCTGGGCGAGAAGCACCTGGTGGCCTACATGAAAGGCGCGCCAGAGACGGTGGGCAGCCTCTGCCGCAAGGAGACCGGTAACCTTTTGTCTTTTCAGACAAGGGACACAGAGGTGGGGGTGGATGGGGGGGGAACTTGGCAGAGGTTGCTAGTGCCCCCTGGCCAGCCAAGCCGCCCGTCCCTCCAAGGAAGCCCCTGCAAAAGCCAGGCGTGGTTTGAGATGCGCACGGAGAGACGGCTGCGGGACATGGGCTCCTCGGGGTCTCGGTCACAGCCCGAGTGGCTCTCCAGCGGTGGGGCAGCATGGCCCCTTCCCCAAACACCCAGTGCCTCCCTTCAGTTCCAGACAATTTCTCCTCCGTGCTGGAGTGCTACACGCGAGGAGGACTGCGGGTCATTGCCCTGGCCAGCCGCCGGCTGGAAAGCAAATACATGTGGCACAAAATCCACCACGTTTCCCGGTGAGTCGTGGCTCCCCCGTGGCCCTGAGGCTCCCCCTTCCGCTGGGGTCCTTGCACGCCCAGCCTGGCCCCAACGGCTGCCCCTTTCTCCCCCAGAGACACCATCGAGGTCAACATGGCCTTTCTGGGCTTCGTCGTGCTGCAGAACAAGCTGAAGCCGGAAACGGTGCCGATCCTGGCCGAGCTACAGAGGGCCGCCATCCGCTCCGTCATGGTGACAGGTGGGCTGGGTGGGCCGCAGGTGTGACTGGTGGGTGGGCGCAATCTGCCTTTATGGTGGTGGGTGAAGCTCGGATTTGTGTTCCATAGTGAAATAAGGGAGGGGAGGGGAAGAGAGGAGAGAGAGAGAGAGACAGAAAGAGAAAGAAAGAAAGAAGAAAGAGAAAAAGAAAGAAAAGAGAAAGAAAGAAAGAAAGAAAGAAAGAAAGAAAGAAAGAAAGAAAGAAAGAAAGAAAGAAAGAAAGAAACCTGAACCTCTTCCTTCACCACACTTTCCACCTGTGGGGAGGAGGCATTCCTGCCTCTCACTCAACACTTTCTAATTTTTTTTATCTTATTCAAAAGATTAAAACACAAAATTCAAAAGTGAAAATTAAAAGAGAGACGAAACAGAACGAGATAAGAATATTTAAAAAGTGAACTGGAAAAAAATAACAAAAGGCAGAAACGCATATTATTTCCCCCTCCCCAGGTTGAACACTGGTGAATCTGTTGCAACAATAACAGTTTCCCCCTTGCAAAGCAGGTCCAGAATGTACAGGGGAGGGGGCAGTTCCTAAACCAAAGGGCTACTCTCCTTGAGTGGTGAGAGATTGGGGGTCTCGCAGTGGTGGTGTTCATTTTCCTCTTCTTCCTCCTCCCCCCTCCCCCTCCTCTCCACGGCCCAGGAGACAACCTCTTGACCGCCATTTCCGTGGGCCGGGAGTGTGGCATGATCCCGGCCAAGGGGAAGGTGGTCCTGATGGAGGCTCTGCCCCCCAGGGACGGGCAGCCAGCGACCATCCACTGGCAACACGCGGACGAGCTCCCCACGGTGGAGGTGGGGCTGAGCAAGGGAGAGCAGCAGGTGAGAAGCGTTTCCTGACCCTCATCCAGGAGACGAGGGGGGCAGAAGCTTTGCCCATGGCGCCCTTTCCCTTCTCTCTCAGGGGCCTCCGGAGATGAAGCTGCTGGTGGAGGAGGCAGAGCCCCCCGCTGCTGCCCAGCCAGCCATCCCGGACATCAGCTACCATTTTGCCATGGGGGGGAAATCCTTCGCGGTTCTCCTGGATCACTTCCCGGACCTGCTGCCGAAGGTGCGGCCCTGCCAGGGACGTGGGAGGCAGGGGGCGAGGGAGGGGGGGGCTGGCTTTCTGGAGGAAGATCCTGCCCTCCCCCTCAAGTCAGAGCTGTTGCTTTGTGTTGCAGTTGTTGCTTTGCGGCACCATCTACGCCCGCATGGCCCCCGATCAGAAGACGCAGCTGGTGGAAGCCTTGCAGAAAATGGAGTACGTCTCGGGGGGGGGGGGAGATGGGTGGTCCCAGCGGACCAGGGTAGAGGGCAGTGGGAGCCTTCCCTCCCCCTCCCCCTCCTGACCCAGATGTTTGTTGCAGCTACTGCGTGGGCATGTGCGGAGATGGCGCCAACGACTGCGGGGTGAGTGGTTCCATCCGGGTTGCTCCCCCCATGGAACGAAGGAGAGGGGACTTTGCCAAAGTCTACTGGCTCCAGGGGCAGGGTGGAGAATCTAAACTGGGGAGTAGGTTATTTGAGGAAGGGTCTCACCTCCCCACCCAATGGGAGTGGTCTGCCCCATGCACTCCAGCAGAAGAAGCTTCCAGAGGCCAAGGTCCAGGACAGGGGCATCCCACCATGGCCACTTTAAGACTTGTGGACTTCAACTCCCAGAATTCCCCAGCCAGCATATCAGTTTCCTGTTTCATTGTCATGCCATGTAGCCCATGTGTAACCTGTTTATTAATTTAGCTTGTCATGGGTGATTTTTTTCCACTTTGCTAAAGTCAAGATATATTAAGTCAACTGCATTCCCACCATCTATTAAGAAAGTTACCCTATCAGAAAATGCAATAAAGATAGTCTAGCCACATTTCTTCTTGTCCTATCCGTGCTGAATTCTGGTAAAGCCTTTCTGGCTGGGGAATTCTGGGAGCTGAAGTCCACAAGCCTTAAAAGTTGCTAAAGTTGAAAAAATATTGGTCTCATCCAGGGGTCTCCAAATTTGGCCACTTTAAGGCTTGTGGACTTCAACTCCCAGAATTCCTCAGCCAGCAAGGCTTTACCAGAATTCAGGACATGGCTGGCTGGGGAATTCTGGGAATTGAAGTCCACAAGCCTTAAAAGTTGCCAAGGTTGGACACCCCAGATCTAGAAGAGCCTTCTCTGCTGTGGCCCCCACCCTCTGGAATATCTTGCCACCGCAGGGGAGATCTGCCCCAGGCTTCTAGCCCCCTGGAAGGCCACTGAAGGCCGGCTGTGGTGGATGGTGTGGGTCCCCCAATGGGACAGGCTTTGCTGGAGATGGTCATTGGAGAGAGAGGCGAAAGCTCCCCCACCCCTCTTTCTATTTCTCTTGTTTAGTTATAACCTGTAGTTTTATTGCAATTTTATTGTGATTTTGCACCTGTATGTATATATGTGTGTGTGTGTGTGTGTGTGTGTGTGTATAAATATATATGTGTGTGTGTGTGTGTGTATCTAACTGGGGGCTCGTAGCCAAGGCTTCCCAGCTGAGCCTTGCGCTGCCCTGCCCGGGGGCACGGTGTCCTTCCCCTCCGTAGGCTCTGAAGCGGGCACACGCGGGCATCTCCCTGTCGGAGCTGGAGGCCTCGGTGGCCTCTCCCTTCACCTCCAAGAGCCCCAGCATCTCCTGCGTGCCGGACCTCATCCGGTAGGTGGCTGCTGTCGGGGGGGGGGGCCCTGGCATGAGACCCTCCCTGGGGAAGATCCGTCCGGGATGGTCGCTGTCCACCCCCCTGGAAGGCGTCTCTCTTTCTCCCCCCAGGGAGGGCCGAGCTGCCCTGGTCACCTCCTTCTGCGTCTTCAAATTCATGTCCCTCTACAGCATCATCCAGTATCTCAGCGTCCTGCTTCTCTACTCGGTGAGTCTCGGGGTTCGGGGGTGTGTGTGTGTGTGTGTGTGTGTTCAAGGGAGGGTGAAGTCAGGGGATGATGGGAGCCGTTACCCTCTCTTCCAGGTTCTGGGCAACCTGGGAGACGTCCAGTACCTCTTCATCGACATGGCCATTATCTTGTCTCTGGCCTTCAGCAGTAAGTGCTCCTCGGCCCACGAGGGTCAGTTGTCCAGTTTATTGATTTAGATTTTGTCGTTTTCAGCCCCCTTTATTACTTTTATAAACAACTCAGGGTTGTGAACACACAAAATGCAAGTAGTCCTTGATTTACAACAGTTCATTTAGTGACCAAAGTTACAAGGGCACTGAAACAAGTGACTTAGGTGAGTTTTTCAGAGTTACGACCATTGAAATATCCCCCTGGTCAGGTGATCAAAATTCAGACGCTTGGCAGCTGGTTCCTATTTATGACGGTCGCAGAGTCCCGGGTGGGGGGGATCACGTGATCCCCTTTTGCGACTTTCTGACAACCAAAGTCAATGGGGAAGCCAGATTCACTTAACAACCGTGTTACTCACTTAACAACTGCAATGATTCACTGAACAACCGTGGCTACAAAGGTCATAAAATGGGACAAAACTCACTTAACATCCGTCTCACTTAGCAACAGAAACTTGGGGTTGTAAGTTGAGGACTGCCTGCCCTCCTTCCTTCTCCTCTTTTCCCCACAACAACAACAACCCTGTGAGGTGGGTTGGGCCGAGAGAGAAGGAGGGGCCCAAAGTCACCCAGTCTTGAGTGCATCTTTCTCTCTATCCAGCCGTCTCTCCTTCTCTCGCTCATTTATTTCATTTCTGCAGCAAACGACTCAGCCTGGCTCACAATTCAAAACATATTTTACAATTAAAAATTTTGAAAAGATTTTAAAGCAATAAAAACAGTTAAAAAGCATGAAAACAATTTTAAAAAATAAAACGTCTAATTCGAAGGACATATAAAAGCAAGATATCTGGCCCCTTAACCACACAGGTCGTCCTTGACTTACGGCCATAATGGAGCCCAACATTTATGTTGTTAAGCAAGACAGTTACGGTATTTCTGCCCTGTTTTACGACTTTTCTTGCCACAGTTGTTAAGTGAATCACTGCAGTTGTGAAGTTAGTAAGCTGGCTGTTAAGTGAATCTGGCTTCCCCATTGACTTCGCTTGTCAGAAGGTCACAAAAGGGGACCACGGGACATGGCAACCGTCATAAATACAAGTCAGTTGCCAAGCCGTGACCATGGGGATGCTGCTGTGGTTGCAAGTGAGAAAAACTCTCCCAAGTCACTATTTTTCAGCGCCATTGTAACTTCATTCACTAAATGAATTGTTGTAAGTCGAGAACTACCTGTACAGCTGGGATTATTTTGATTATTTTGCCTCCTTGAAACTCTGGCTGCTCTGGGCCCTCCTCTTTTTTTGGCTGCACACGGAGCCCTTCAGAGCGGGCTTTCTGGCTGCGCTGGGCAGGCCGGGTTCGCCCGCGTGCAGGAAGGGGGGGGGGGCTAAGCAAACTGGCTGTCTGCATGTGGGAGGTTGCAGGGGCTGCTGTTCCAGCTTGAAGCAGCTGTGGGGGGAGGGGTCTGCTCCTGGATTGGGCCGGCTTCTGACCCACCTCCGCATCGGCTGCTTCCCCCCCCCAGTGAGCCTGAACAGCGCGTGGAGGGAGCTGGTCCCCCAGCGGCCGCCCAACAGCCTGGTCTCTCCCCAGCTGCTGCTCTCCGTGCTCGGCCAGATCCTTCTGTCGCTGGCCTTCCAGGTGGGGGGCTTCCTCCTCGTCCAGCGGCAGCCGTGGTACCCCCAGGAGGATGGGTAAGTGGGGGGCCGGGTGGGTGCGGAGCGTAGNAAGAAAGAAAGAAAGGAAGGAAGGAAGGAAGGAAAAAAGAAAGAAAGAAAGAAAGAAAGAAAGAAAGAAAGAAAGAAAGAAAGAAAGAAAGAAAGAAAAAGACAGAGAGAAAGGCAGGTAGGCAGGGAGGATGGGAGGAAAAGCAAGCAAGCAAGGAAGGAAGGAAGGAAGGAAGGAAGGAGGGAGGGAGGGAGGGAGGGAGGGAGGGGCGAAGCAGGTCATCAGTCTCCGATCCCTTTGAGTCCAGCCTTCCTTGAATTCCACTGACTCTTCTCTGCCGCCAATTTGCTTTGACCGTTACTTACTACAGGTAGTCCTCGACTTACCACCACAATTGAACCCAAACTTTCTGTCGCTAAGTGAGACATTTGTTGTGAGTTTTGCCTTGTTTTACGACCTTTCCATTCATTATTCATTAATTAAGTGAATCACTGTAGCTGTTAAGTTAGTAACGCTGTCGTTAAGCGAATCCGGCTTCCCCATGGGCATTGCTTGTCAGGAGGTCGTTAAAAAGGGGATCACATGACCTTGGGACCCTGCAACCGTCATAAATATGAGTCAGTTGCCAAGCGTCTGAATTTGGATCGCCTGACCACGGGGATGCTGCAACGGTCATAAGTGTGAAAAAAACTTTTTTTCAGTTCCATTGTAACTTCGAACGGTCACTAAGCGAACTGTTGTAAGTTGAGGACTACCTGTAGTTCTGGTTCTTGTAGAGAGTTTCAGCTTGCAATAAATCTTTATATTCCTTTGACCTGCCTGGATTCTGGATTCCCCAGGCTGGACGAGAGCAGGGTTCAAGGCCGGGGATCTCCCCGTCACCTGTCCTGGGCAAGGGGCCCCTTCCTGGGGTGCTGCGATGACCCCTCTTGCTTCCCCCTTTAGGAGCTGCGGCAGCCTCTCCCGCAACGGCTCAGCCTCTCCAAACGCCACGGCCCCCTCAGATCCCGGAGGCCAGGACCCCGACTCCGTGCGCAGCGACGAAAACACCACGCTCTTCTTCCTCTCCTGCTTCCAGTACGTCTTCGTGGCCCTCGCCTTCTCCAAGGGGCGCCCCTTCCGGCAGCCCACCCAGACCAATGGTGAGGGGCTGGCTCGGCCGGACACTCCCCCACCCCCACCCCGGGCTGGGATTTCAGCCCCTGGGCTGCCACTCCTGGGGGTTGACACAGGGTGACATTTAGCCAGAGTTTAAGTGGAAATATGACAACAGTGAGATTCCTTATTCTATTGTCCCAAAGGTGCTTTTTTTTCCCCCAAGAGGCAACTGGACTTTCTGGTTTTTCTTTGAAGACGTTTCGCTTCTCATCCAAGAAGCTTCTTCAGCTCCATGAGTGTGAAGCTGAAGAAGCTGCTTGGATGAGAAGCGAAACGTCTTCAAAGAAAAACCAGAAAGTCCAGTTGCCTCTTGAAGAAAAAGCACCCAGGACCTGGATGACTGAGAATCTCCAGAACATCCTTATTCTCTTCTCTTCTTATTTCTCTTCTATTTCCTATTCTATTCTATTCTATTCTTATTGCTACTCTATTCTGTTCCATCTTCTCCCCTCCCCTCCCCTCCATTCTATTATTACTATTCTATTCTTTATTTTATTCTATTCTATTCTTATTTCTATTCTATTATTTCTATTCTCTTCTTATTTCTATTTTCTATTCTATTCTTATTACTATTTTATTCTTTATTCTATTTCTATTCTATTATTCTATTCTTATTACTATTCTATTCTTTATTCTATTCTATTCTATTCTTTATTTTATTCTATTCTATTCTTACTTCTATTCTATTCATTTCTATTCTATTCTTATTTCCATTCTATTTTCTATTCTATTCTTATTACTATTTTATTCTTTATTCTATTCTATTTCTATTCTATTATTTTATTCTTATTACTATTCTATTCTTTATTCTAATTTTTTATTTTATTTTATTCTATTCTGTTCTTTATTCTACTATTCTATTCATGACCACAATTGAGCCCAAGCTTTCTGTTGCTAAGTGAGTTCTGCCCCATTTTACGACCTTCCTAGCCAGTTCAGTGAATCCCTGCAGTTGTTCAGTTAGTAAGACGGTTGTTAAGTGAATCCGGCTTCCCCATGGACTTTGCTGGTCAGAAGGTCGCAAGAGGGGAATCACATGACTGCAACCGTCATAAATATGAGTCACGTGACCACGGGGAGGCTGGCAGGGTCGTAGGTCACCTTTTCCCGTGCCACTGTAACCCTGAACGGTCCCTCAATGACCTGTAAGCCAAGGGTTGCCCGTCATGACCTCCGTAGACTGGGGGGGGGCTGCCCCTCAAAGCCCCCGACCCAAGTGACCCTGGGCTCCCTCTCCTGCAGGCCCCTTCCTGGCCTCCCTGCTGCTTGTGTCCGGCTTCCTCCTGCTGCTGCTGCTCTGGCCGCTGCCCGCCCTGGAGAGGCTGTTCCAGGTAGGCCCTTTGCCTGCTCCTTGCCCAGGGGAGGACGTGAGGGACGTGGCCAGCAGGCATCAGGCTCTCGACTCCCCCCCCCCGGCCCGGCCCTCTTATCTGGGCAGCTGCCTCCAAGGAGGGGCGGCAGATAGACGTGGCCGCCCACCTCCCTCTGACGCCTGCCTGGAGCTGATGGCGGCTGCAGAAGGGAAAAGGCTTCAAGGGCAGGGGGCTCATCTCAGCAGCCCCCGACCCCAGTGCCAGCCATGCCCCGTCCCCAGGAGAGAGGCGACCCCTTGATGGGGCCTCCCAGGAGGAGCTCTGGGTCTTGGGGGGGGCATCCCACTGCTGCCGATTCAGCAGCTCAGCATTCCTGCTCCCTGGGGGAGGGACCCCTCGGCCCCAGGATTTGGGGGAGATTACAGGAATGGGGAGCCAAAGTGATGCAGAGGTCATTATACAGGTAGTCCTCAACTTACGACCACAAATTTTGGTTGCTAAGGGAAACATTTGTCAAGTGAGTTTTGTCCCATTTTACGATTTTTCTTGTTAAGTGAATCACAGCAGTTGTTAAATGAGTAACACGGTCATTAAGCGAATCCGGCTTCCCCCTTGACGCTGCTTGTCAGAAGGTCACAAAAGGGGATCACGTGACCCCTGGACGCTGCGACCGTCATAAATGAGTCCGTTGATAAGCGTCCGAATTTTGATCATGTACGTGACCATGGGGATGCTGCAACGGTCGTAAGTGTGAAAAACGGTCATAAGTCACTTTTTTCAGTGACATCGTAACTTTGAATGGTCACTAAACGAACTGTTGTAAGTCGAGGATTGCCTGTACATTTTGGGCAGGGTGGAGGGGGAACCAGAAACGAAGCAGGAACAAGCCTCCCCCTGTTTGAGTTGCTCTCCCAGGCAGGAGCCCAACAGGGCACAGGCCCTACCCGTGAACCTCCGCCTGCTGTCTCCGCAGCTGGCCTGCATCCCCTACGAGTGGCGCCTGGTTCTGCTGGTCCTGGCGTTTAGCAACCTGGTGCTGTCCCTCTGCCTGGAGGTAAACACACACACCCCCGGCTCCCCTCGCTTGGGGGGGCAGGAGGGAGGCTCCAAGTGGGGAAGGGAGCCCCCGCCCCAAGTTCTTCCACGGCCGACTAGTCTCTCTCCTGGACCCCCAGAACTTCGTGTGTGACTGTGACGTCCTTTGGCAGCGGCTCTGCTATGGCAGGCAGGAGGAGGACTATCCCAGGCAGGCCGCCTTCCCACAGGTAGAGCCCTTCCATTTTGGGGTGGGGGCAAGGGGACCTGCAGCTTGGGAATTCGGCTGCTGAACTGCAAGCTGACCCCCCCCCCCAAAAAAGGCTCCCCCCCCACAAGGGCCTGGAATGTGCAGGGGGGGGAAGGGGGGAGTGCTCTGTCTTGCACAGAAGCCATTGACAGGCAGAAGAGTTCCCCCCTCCCAATCTGGCTGAAGGGCCCCCCCCTCATGCTCTGCAGCCAGAGAGACCCTGTGGGTGGGAGTGGGGTGCGGACCAAGAGCTACCAGGCTAACTGCAGCCCTTTGGATCCTTATTTGATTGTAACAGCCAACAATGTTTGTGGAGTTGCACAACCTCCTGGTTTTTTGGGGGGGGGGGCTAGGAGAGGGAGGGGCCTGGGGCTCGCAAGTGACCATCTGCAGGCTAGGAGGGGCGAGTGGCTCAGAGGCAACTGGTGGGGGCAGCTGTGGTCCCTCAGCCTGGCATCCATCAAGAGGCCCGAGTGCCAGGCTTGCTGCCACCTTGTGCCCTTCCTGAAGCCCAGCCAGGCACTCAGGCTACTGCCCCTTCTCTGCCCCACAGCTGGAGCTGGGGGAGACGGCCCCCGTGTCCTGCTGCCGGCAGGCGGCACCCCGAGCCAAGTACCAGCGCCTGGCCCAGGAGCTTCTCTTCGACCCGGACTGGCCTCCGCAGCCCAAGACCAGCACGCGGGCGAGGGTGCCTCCCGCGGAGACCCACGCCTGACCGGGCCCTTCTGGTTGGCAGAGAGTGGAGCCCCCACCCCAAGCAGGATGCCTCCCCAGCCAAGAACCGCTTAAGCCAGGAGCCGGCCAGATGGAGCAGCAATGGCCATCTAGCTCCCTTCCCAGAATCCCCCTCCCCAACTGGGCTTTCCACGTGGGTGGGAGCTTTCTTGGAGGCGGAGGAGATGGGTGGGGGTGTCCGTCCCTCCCTCCCTCCCTCCCTCCTGTCTGCAGAACAGCCTGGCTTGGGGGCAGGGAGAACCTTTTAAGCATTGGATCTGAAACTGGATTGTGGAACTTGGGTCCCCACTGCCTCTTCGCAGGATACCCTTTCCCTCTCCTGGAACACCCCCCCCCCTTTCAGGACTGGGGGCCTCCAGCGCCATCCAGACGGGCCCTTGGATCCATTTCCAGTTGTGATGAAATTAAAAGGCCGAACCAG
>QLTV01002491.1:20655-31125 GCA_003457575.1 Thermophis baileyi
AATCCATAAAATACAGGGTTATTCAAAAAGAATGAACCGATTTCATGACGCAATATTTTATTAAGGAAAAGTAATACAAAATTCCAGCCAAGTCACAAGTATTTTATTTCCTGTCGTACAAGTGTTCAATGTGGCCTTAACAACTTAGATAACTCCTCTTTCAAATGGTCACTGACTCATTACATGACGATGCTTGAGAACTGAAGCAATGCGTCATGAAATCGGTTCATTCTTTTTGAATAACCCTGTATATATACACACAAGCATGTATATGTGTATATAATATATACACACACATATATGTGTGTACATACATACACACTTCAATCTACACTTCAGTAGATTGACATTTCTGCATTCAAATTTCTGCTTGGGGACCATTGTTACCATGATTTGGAATCTAGCTACATTTATGGGAGAGTTAAATTGATTTTTACCCCAAAGAAATTTTGTTTCCCTCTCCTGAGAGACATTTCAGTGATTTTGTGTTCCCTCTTGCTGTATAACAAATTCCTTTTGAAGAGAGTCTGTCTGCAATAGATAAACAGTTCTGAAGTTTTGTGTGCTCATTTTTGGCCTATTAATTGCTAATTCTGAATGAATTTCTGCCACTTACAATATCTCATCACAAAATGAACAATTGAGAGAGCCAAATGTGTTTAATGTAGATAAGATGAAAGGAGAAAATACAAACTAAGCTGATTTGAAATATACTATACCATATTTTTGTGTAATGTATACTTGCTCCTTGGAAAAGTTCTACCCTGATCTAGATAGGCTTTTCAAGTTACATGAAGTTCTGAGTATATATGTTTTTTGTTATTGTTAAATGCCTATACTGAGGGTTGTATGTGTCAGAGTTTTGCAACGTGACTAGTATTATGAGATAAACCCAGGAGCAAAACACAGCACACAGCACACAGCACACAGCACACAGAGCCTTTAGATAATTAACAGTGGTTTATATACAACTAAATATATACATACATATACGTGGTAGATACCTTATCATACAGCTACGGACACAGGGAGAGCAATGAGATACACGACGAGAAAGAGAGATACACCCTCTAATGGCCACCTATATATAGACATCTCTTAAAACGGTAACAGTCTTGTGTGGACCCCATCAGAGTCTTAAACCGGTGATGTCAATGCTGAATCATTCCTATTGCATCAGCTTACATCTGGTCAGCTCTTAAATCACAATACCTTAACACTCCTCCCATTTAAAGCTGAACAGTTAAATGCTGTACCATATTCCCAATGCTTTCTATTTATATTATATCCTCGCCTCCTGCTTTGGTTACTATTCTCATTGCTACTAGTACCATTACTACTATAGCTGCTGAAATTACTCCTTCGGTCATTATTTACTGACTCTGTACACTCTGTCTCATTAATCTCCATTACATCCTGTTCACCATCTCCTGGCTGGATACCTTTACTTTCTCTTTTCACTAGCTCAGTTTCCTCGGTTTGGTTTATCCGCCTGCCTGTCATTCTCTTTAACTGCGGCTTCCTCCACTTATCTCGTTGTTCCTTAGGCAATGACCATGACCATATCTCTTGATGATTACGGGGTTCGTTATGAATACCACCCACTCTAACCCTACTTGCAGTGAACCGCTCAGGAGATATAACTTTATTACACCATTCAAGTCTCCTAGATCTAACACTGTTTGCTTGCCTTGCATTTTTTCTACTCACAGGATACACCCTGTATTGTGCCTCATTATAAACTGCGCACTCTAAATATCTCTTGCACTGCTTTGACTTTTGCTGTGGCTTATGCCACCTAGCTGGGTCTGGAGTCTTCTGCAGCTCTCTATAACTAGCATGCTCCACTCCTCTACACAACAAATGTATACTGTTGCCATGTGTGGTAGCATTCGTACATGCACGTGCACAACTATTTTCTTGCCTTCCTAGAACGTACAGGCCATCCTTCTTAACCACTTGTGCACGTATCTGTCCATTTTTCTTAATGGTATATAGTCCCCCTGCAAACATTATTTCATACCCCTGCCTGTCTAACATGGATATACTTAATAAATTATGCTCTAAAGCAGGTACATATAACATGTTGTACAATGTCGCATTTAGTTCTGGTACATACACATTACCTTCCCCTTTTACAGCAGCTTTCTGTCCATCAGCCAAACTAACCCACGTTTGTATTGCTGGTTTCAAACCAGAAAACACATGTGGATTGTTAACAATATGCTGGCTTGCCCCACTGTCCAACAACCACATATTCCTGTTGTGTTCAGTCGTTGACGCTGCCAGGGAAAACGACGCTGGAGCACCACTCCACGTTCACTGATGAGTTCTGCTCCCTTGTCTCGCTGCACCTCTGTTCCTCCTCTCAGGACATCGTCTCTGGAGATGTTCAGTAGAACCACACGTGTAGCATCTCTTCACAAAGTTAACTCTTTCAGCTGCTCTGCCGGCATCCTGAACTGTTGCAGATGCTGGTCTGTGCTGAACGCTCTCTCCTCCCTTTCCTGGTCTCCTCTCCAGCCGTTTCTGCTCCTCCTCCAACAACCGACCAGTCAAATATGCCATAGTTAAATCCTGCTCTTGCATAGACTCCAGACTGGTCACAAGAGTGTCCCATGAACTGTCCAAGGAACTGAGCACAACATACACTTTGTGTGCTTCAGTAAATGTCATTTCTCTGTCCTCCAACTTCTGGAATGTCCTCCTCATATTCTGCAGATGTGTGGACATACACTCTCCCGGCTCCAGCTGCGCCTTATACAATCTCCTAGTCAGCAACACTTTGCTGCCTGCAGTGTCTCTCACATACACACTGCGCAACGCCTCCCAGCACTCTTTCGCAGACTGGAGACCCCTCACGTGTATTAGCTGACTGTCTTCCAAGTCAAGTATTATGCTGGCTAATGCCTTTTCATTTCTCCTCTGGTCCCCGTCATCCAGGACTGCTGGTGAATCAGAAACAATCGTCCACAACTCCTCCCTCCGCAGGTACATCTCCATCTTCACACTCCAGGAGAGGTAGTTTGTCTCATTCAGCCGAGACACCAAGAAACCTCCTCCCATTACACCGACGCAGGCCATGCTGCCTGCTAACCATGATTTAAGCCACTTACTCTGGTGCAAGCTCACAGTGGGATTCTCCTCTCTCTAGGCTCACTAGTCACTAGTCACTCTGGTCTTCTCTCTGGACTGGGCCCATAACCTGTCAGAGTTTTGCAGCGTCACTAGTATTATGAGATAAACCCAGGAGCAGCACACAGCACACAGAGCCTTTAGATAATTAACAGTGGTTTATATACAACCAAATATATGCATACATATACGTGGTAGATACCTTATCATACAGCTACGGACACAGGGAGAGCAATGATACACGACGAGAAAGATACACCCTCTAATGGCCACCTATATATAGACACCTCTTAAAACGGTAACAGTCTTGTGTGGACCCCATCAGAGTCTTAAACCGGTGATGTCAATGCTGAATCATTCCTATTGCATCAGCTTACATCTGGTCAGCTCTTAAATCACAATACCTTAACACTCCTCCCTAAAAGCCAATGCAATCCTAGGTTGCATTAGCAGAGGGATAAAATCAAGATCACGGGAAGTATTAGTACCGCTTTATAAAGCCTTTATAAAGGGACGTGGTGGCTCAGTGGCTAAGACGCTGCGCTTGTCGAGCAGAAAAGTCGGCAGTTCAGCAGTTCGAATCCCTAGCGCCGCGTAACGGAGTTAGCTCCCGTTATTTGTCCCAGCTTCTGCCAACCTAGCAGTTCGAAAGCATGTAAAAATGCAAGTAGAAAAATAGGGACCACCTTTGGTGGGAAGGTAACAGTGTTTCGTGCGCCTTCGGCATTTAGTCATGCCGGCCACATGACCACGGAGACGTCTTTGGACAGCGCTGGCTCTTCAGCTTTGAAACAGAGATGAGCACTGCCCCCTAGAGTCGGGAACGACTAGCACATATGTGTGAGGGGAACATTTACCTTTACCTTAAGCAGTTTACAGAGTCAGCATATTGCCCCCAACAATTTGGGTCCTCATTTTACCCACCTCGGAAGGATGGAAGGCTGAGTCAACCTTGAGCCTGGTGGGATTTGAACTGCCAAATTGCAGGCAGCCGACAGTCAGCAGAAGTAGCCTGCAGTACTGCACTCTAACCACTGCGCCACCAAGGCTCATAATGGTTTGGTTGGAACCATAATGGTTTGGTTGGAAGTATAACAATTTTAGTGGGCTATGTGAAGTACAATTGGATGTTTGAATGTGAAGCAGTGTAGTGCATAATAGCAGAATACCATAAGCTAATGAGATTCCTATCACAATCATTGTATTTGTGTCTTCTAGGCCTACGTGGCTGCCTGTCTCAGTACTTGCAAAATGTACTATCCAAGGTAAGAAACATTTTACCTCAGGGAGTGGAAAAGACAAGTGTTGTGTTGATACAAGTTAGAGGCAGAAATTCATAGAGATTTTAATATTGCTACTTGTCTTTTTGCAGCCACTAGTACATGGCACAAGCTTCTGTGGACAAGAATTCCCAATTCGATGTTTTGCAGTTGAAGCAAAAAAAGTATTTGTAAGGGACAAACCACATGTCAACATTGGAACAATTGGGCATGTGGATCACGGCAAGACCACATTAACAGCAGCCATCACTAAAAGTGAGAGTTGGGGAGAGATGGGTGCAGTTGTTAAAAGAGACCAAATAAAGAAAGGAGGAAAGGTGGTTATCTTAACTACCTCCCTTTTTATTTGCTAGAGGGCCACTGATTTAAAGAACCACCAGTAAAGTATTGGAGCAATTGACTAGGCTGATCCAGAGCTATAGGTAAACAGGATGGTCTAAAATTAAAGCTTGATATTAAAAAATTGCCAGGGGTTAGTTTTTTTGTGTTGGGTGCTCTCGCGTCTAGAAACTGCTTCAGCCTTTCTATTTGGAATAAAAATGTTACCCTTCAATAATAATCTTGATTGATGGCTATCACAATGTATTTGAAGGTGTTAAGGCTCTTTTAGACAGCAGGAGTCTTCCAGAGGGTTTCAGATCAGTTCAAGCATAATATTGTTTCAAAGTCTCACATGGTAGACTTAATGCTTTCTTCTTACTTGAGGCTCAGGTGAAGAATTAAACACGGTGTGTTCTCCCCCACTTTTATCAACTGCGAGAAAGACTTTGATGCTATTTTCTTTCTATTAACACTTCTTATAATCACATAAGGGGAAAAAAGCTGAGATGCATAAAAGTCCTTTTTGCTAATTCAAAAGTCCAGAAAAGGAATAAAAGAACCTTTAAGCATTGTTTGGCTGACTTGTCCCCTTAGACAAGGAATAGTGCCAGCCCTTCAAATATTTCAGTTTAAACACACCTGTGATGCCATGTTCACATTTACTTTTTTCTTCCAGTTCTTTCAGAGACTGGAAGTGCCCAGTACAAGAAATATGAAGAGATTGATAATGCACCAGAAGAGAAGGCCTGGGGGATTACAATTAATGCCTCCCATGTAGAATATTCAACAGCCAACTGTCATTATGGTCACACAGATTGTCCTGGACATGCTGATTACATCAAGGTTGGCTTGGGGAACTAGTATGCCAAGAAACCTTTTAAGAATTCCAATATTCCTATTTTAGAATCCCTGGCAGAAGGTACTTAGTGATTGTACTTGCAAGATATATTTAAATGGATGATTTAAGAAAAAAACCAAAAAAAACAACTATCCCATTTGAGATATTTTTATGCCAACCACAGTAATATGAAAGGATGTTTTTCTAAGTTTAGAAAAGTGTTGGGAGACACATTTCCCATTCCTTTCTCTATAGAACATGATCATTGGGACAGCACCATTAGATGGCTGTATCCTGGTGGTGGCTGCAATAGACGGACAAATGCCACAGACTAGAGAGCACCTTCTGCTCGCTAAACAGGTTGGTTGTGGTCTAAAACAGAGGTCACCAACCGGTGGTCCGCAGCGCACCCGGGTGGAGGAGCTGCTCCGGGATGACCAATGGGCCAGTCCTGTGACTAGAGCTCTGGAATATGGGACCGGCCAGGCAGCTCGTGGTGGGGCTGGAAATCTCCGCCGTAGAGGGAGGTACGTGCAACTTGCAACTTTGCAGGTGGTGAACGTGCAAAGAGTAGAGCAGCCCTCGCCGTCCGGAACGAGGTAATGGTGCTGTTGCGGCAAGGGGGGTGGCGGTGCAGGCGGGCCGAAGAAACGGGTGTCGGCAACCCGTGGCTCTTTCGTCCCCCTGCTGTGGCTTCCTGTTGGATGATCCCACCACTGGCTGTCCCCGCCCATCGCCCTCCCAGTCACTCCTCGCCTGGCCTGAGAAGGGAAGGGTGGAGGATGGAGATTCGCTCCATATTCCAGAGCGGGAGCGAAGCTTCATCTCTTTCTGGGTCTCACGGACATTTCTTCCGGCCCTTTGTTGGTGCTGCGCATACCTCGGTCGCGCCGGAGAATCAGAATGAGAGAGGGGGGAGGGGGGAGAGAGAGATGAGAGAGAAAGAGAGAGATACTGAGAGAGAGAGAGAAGAAAGGGGACAGGGAGATGAAAGAGCGATACTGAGAGAGAGAGAGAGACAGACAGAGAGAAAGAGAGGGGGGAGAGAGAGAGGAGAGAGAAATGAGAAAGATACTGAGAGGAAGAGAGAGAGGTGTGAGAGAGAGATGAGAGAGAGACAAAGAGACAGACAGAGACAGAGAAAGAGAGAGGGGGGAGATGAGATACTGAGAGAGGTGAGAGAGATGAGAAAGAGAGAGAGAAAGATGAGAGAGAAAGAGATGAGAGATCCCTTTGTTTTGTGTGGGAAACGGGTCCAAATGGCTCTGAGTGTCTAAGGTTGCAGAAACAGGTGGCCAAGCTAAGTGCCTGAAGGACCCCATCCCGTCACTGGGAGTCCAGGCGCTTCAGGGAGTGGCGTGCTGGATTCATATTAGTGGTCCGCGGGATTTAAAATTATGAATTTAGTGGTCCCTGAGGTCCGAAAGGTTGGTGACCCCTGGTCTAAAAGACACAGCTAGTGATCATCTGATACATTTGCTCAGACAGGGCAAATTTAAGCAATTTTCCCTTCTCGTCTTTATCCTCTCACGCTATTCTAGATTGGAGTGAAACGTGGTTGTGTACATCAACAAAGCTGATGCAGTTGATAAAGAAATGTTGGAACTAGTGGAGCTGGAGATCCGTGAGCTACTTACAGAGTTGGGCTATGATGAGGAAGCAGCTCCTGTAATTATAGGGTCTGCTCGATGCGCTTTAGAGGTCAGTATTATGTTGCACTAATTCTGCTCCTTTTATTTCTTCCCTTTATTAAGATGTATTACTAATTCCTGTGGTTCTTTTTTTGTAGAACCAAAATCCAGATCTGGGCTTGAATTCTGTCATAAAGCTTCTGAATACAGTGGATTCTTACATCTCTGTGCCAAAACGTGACCTTGATCAACCTTTTCTGCTTCCCGTAGAGCGTACTTACTCCATTCCAGGTACCAAACTTTCACATTATACCCAGCACATCCAAAGATGGGGATCCATTAACAGTAGGAAATAGCTATTTTGTACTTCATTATTTAAACTGGCTTTAATTTGTTCTAGGTCGGGTCACTGTTGTAGCAGGTACCCTTGAACGTGGTATTCTCAAGAAAGGGGAAGAATGTGAATTTGTGGGTTACAAAACATATTTACGCTCTGTTGTGAGTGATAAGTAGAATCCTCCTCCCGCCCCCCCCCCCCTTTTTTTTGCAAGATTGGTCTTCCAGTGTATTTTTAGCTCAGTTCAGGGGTGTCAAAGTCGATTTCATTGAGGGCCACATCAGGGGTTGTGTTTGACCTCGGAGGGCCAGGGGTGGGCGTGGCCATGGTGGGCATGAACAGACACTAAACGAATCAATTGGACCAGTAACAACATGAGAAAAACAGCCAGGGGTGGGCTGCTTAGATCTGGCCCGTGCTGGTGGCCTGGAAATATCAAAGGACTGGCCCACAGTGCCTCTGCCGGCCGAAAACGGGCCGTGGGGGTCATGTGCGGCCCGTTTTCGGCCTCCACGGCCTCCTGCAGCACTGCTAGCCAAAAACGGGCCGGGGGGGGCTCGCACAGTGTAATGAGTGGTTATATGGTTAGATGTATGATCTAACTTTTGAATGGTATCACCTACCCTTGGCATTTACTGTATTCCCTAAAGAAATTCATTATTCATTGCTCCAGTGAGTTGTGAGAAGGCAGCCCATGCACTCAAAACCCTCAAGAAAGGCTGAGTTAGAAGGAAGCCATAAGGTGGTTTAAAAAAAGTAAAAATTAATTTACTACAGTAATGCCTTACCACTCTCCCCCATGAAGTTTTACTACTTCTCTTAAGGAAAGGAATCTGAGTGTTTTATAGTTGAACAATATTTGAGAGTGAAATGTAGCAGTTACTATCCCAAACACAAAATCCTCTTTGGAATTTTTAAAAGATTAGTTAGAAAATCCTGGTAAGCATTCCCTTCATCTTCACCTGAAAATATCTCCAAACAGCTCTGTGAGTCAAAGGGTAATGAGTGTATGCTACAACTCAAAAATAATGGGAGTCCCTGACCATTCTAAACAATTATGACCTGAAATTATGACTGAGGCAGTCCTTGAAGTACAGGTAGTCCTCAGCTTACGACCACAATGGACCCCAACATTTATGTTGCTAAGTGAGACATTTGTTAAGTGAGTTTTGCCCCATTTTATGACTTTCCTTGCCACATTTGATAAGTGAATCACTGCGGTTGTTAAATTAGTAACACAGTTAAGTGAATCTGGGTTTCCCCATGGACTTTGCTTGTTGGAAGGTTGCAAAAGGGGATCACGTGACCCCAGAATGCTTCAACTGTCATAAACGTCAGTTGTCAAGCATCCAAATATAAATCATGTGATAACGGGGATGCTGCAATGGCCGTTAAGTGTGAAAAAGGGTCATAAGTAATTTTTTTCAGTGCCATTGTAACTTTGAACGGTCACTAAGTGAACTGTAAGTCGAGGACTAACTGTATTTTTGTGGAACTGGGGAGGCTGCACAAAATTTGCAGAAATGTGTGTAATTGGCTTCAGGTGTCGAGATGTTCCACAAACAGTTGGATCAGGCAGAGGCTGGAGACAATTTGGGTGTTTTGATCCGGTCTGTGAAGCGAGAAGATATACGACGGGGATTGGTCATGTGTAAGCCTGGCTCCATCCAGCCACATCAGAAGGTTGAGGCTCAGGTGAGTGAGGGAAATGTGGGAAGGCAGAATACTAGGATGCCGTTTCACATCCTGTAGAGGACTGGGAAATAGAGACATCCATAAAACTCTGGAGCACATGTTACTAGGGTATGGCTAGGCTAGTACCCGCCACCTGCTCTCCTACCCTGTAAAGTTGAGACAAGAAAAATTGCTTTGCTTTTATAGGTTTATATCCTGACCAAAGAAGAAGGTGGCCGTCAAGCATCTTTTGTGTCTAAATTCATGCCAATTATGTTCTCGCTGACCTGGAATATGACTTGTTGCATAGAATTACCCGAGGGAAAGGTTTGTATCGCTTTTTTCCCCACTAATTTCTTGTGTGTGATCACTGTTGAGTAGTGGGGTTTATAACAGGTGTTATCTCAATATTTCTAGATTGCTACATTTATTGCAGTTGTGTAGGTTGCCATCTCTTCATACCTTTCCTCTTCTTTGCTGTAGGAAATGGTGATGCCAGGTGAATGTCTGCCTTAAGCTCATACTGCAGTACGCCATGGTCTTGGAACAAGGACAACGGGTCACTCTGAGGGATGGATTTCGAACCATGAGCACTGGAGTGGTCACAAAGATACTGCCACTAGCTCCGGGGAGGATTGCTGGGATAATTAAGTTGCAGCAGCTGGAATTGGATATGAATACTTCCTAGAAAACTGATGACACTGCATCCAGGTCTGCACAGTAGATGAACGTGGCAGTCTTGGCTCAAAGAGGGTTCCACCAAGGGGTGGGGGCAAGGGTGAAAGTTGTTTAAATGAAAATAATTTAAAAGTGAGCATGAGGTTTTTTCCCCCTCCAGAATCATCCCTAGCTCAATGCAGGTGTGCTGATGAAGCTCCAAAACATCTCTGCACCACAAGCACATAACCCTGCTATGCAACCTTAATCCATTACAGATAAGCAGCATGCAAAAGCAGCACATTTCCAATAGAAGATAATATATGTAGTTTGGGGTTGAACTGTGAGCTGCTTCGTGCTCTGGGCTTTGTTCTTTGCTTGCAGACATTTCATTACCCAAATAACAATTTTGGAGCACCAAGAACCCCACAGAAGCATATTTGTTACGTTTTTGTGCTGCCATACATACCGTATTTCCCCGAAAATAAGACAGGAGCTTATATTTTTTTGACCCCCGAAATATGGCCTTGGCCTTATCGGGGGGGGGGGGGGCTTATTATTTTGGGGGTGCAGTAGGCGGGGAGCATGGGACTGGAG
>QLTV01002491.1:52400-63724 GCA_003457575.1 Thermophis baileyi
CGATTGAAATGCTGTGGCATGATCTTGAAAGAGCGATTCACACCAGACATCCCAAGAATATTGCTACACTGAAACAGTTTTGTGAAGAGGAGTGGTCCAGATCGTTGTGCAGGTCTGATCTGCAACTACAGGAAATGTTTGGTTGAGCTTATTGCTGCCAAAGGAGGGTCAACCAGTTATTAAGTCCAAAGGCTCACATACTTTTTCCTCCCTGCACTGTGAATGTTTACATGTTATGTTCAATTAAACCATGGCAACATCTAATGTTTGTGTAGTATTATTTTAAGCAGACTGTTTTTTTCTATTGTTGTGACTTAGATGACGTTCAGAGCACATTTTATGACCAATTCATGCAAAACTCCACGTAATCCCAAGGGGTTCACATACTTTTTCTTGCAACTGTATATTCTATTCTATTCTTCTATTCTTCTATTCCTATTCCTATTTCTATTTCTATTCCTATTCCTAAGTCTATTCTATTCATATCGCAATGAAGACCGAAGATAATCATTTCTTCATTCAAGGAAGTAACCCCCTCCCTAAACCTAATTTGTATCAGTGGTGCAAGTAGTCGTTGCTTAATGACCATTTGTTCAGCAACCATTCAAAGTTACAACAGCACTGAATGAGTGGTAGTTATGACCAGTCCTTAAGGTTATGGTCATTGAAGTGCCCCCGCAGTCATATGATCAAAATTTGGGTGCTTGGCAGTTCAAATGCATTTACCACTGCACCATGCACTTCAACTTCACCCACCGGTCTTACCCCATACCTCTCTGTCCTTTTGGCTGCCCTGCACCCCCTTCCCCCCTCCGGTGTCCTCAGCTGACCTTTGTCATCATCTTCCCCCTGCTGCTGATGAGGTGCTAAAGGACAGAGATGGAGAGGAGTTGAAGGGAAGCACAACAGGGCAGAAGCTTGAGGTCTTTGTCTAATGACAACTGGGACTACCAGAACTGTGATTGCTAAGTGATGCAGTTAAGTGATGTTTTGCCTAATGAGACCATTTGGTTATCAACAAAAATTCAAGTCCCAATTAAGGTTGTTAAGGGAGGACTGCTTGTAATTGTTACTAGTACTTCATTTCTTTCTAAATAATTCAGAATTTAAAATCTTGTGCTCTTGTGGAGCATGTAAGAATTTTTGCACAGTATGTAGAAAAGTCTCTTATCTCCTCATAGGCTCTCTATACCATTAGCCAATGGTTTCTGAAGAACCCCTTCAACCCAACTCTTCCCCAATTGACTTTTTAACTGCTGTCATACATTCGTATGATTTTCCAGTGTTTTCCCTCAGGTTGCCCATGTCAGTTTTGGCTATCACATGATTTTCTTTTTTGCTGTCATCTTCTACAAGCACTCTCTTCAACTTTCTCAATCTCATTTCAAAATGCATTTCCCTTACAGCAGTGTTTCTTAAAGTGTAGTCTTAAAACCCCTGTGGGTCCCCCAAGATCCTTGTCAGGTTTCCTTGAAATCAAAATTATTTGCCAGCCTACGTTGAAAACTACAATATTAAAATCCCATCAATCGGACTTCCGGCGGTGACATCACGCCGGTGCGGAGCAAGCGAATGGGGCTCCATTCGGCTTGCCCGATTTTTCGCGTATTCTGAGGCTTTCGGGCAAGGTTTGCTCCTGGAGGGAGCAACAGTATAGAGGGGATACTTCGAAGCTTTCAGGGAGAAGGGCGATCTCCCGAAAAAGCAAGAGGGACCCCTTGGATCAGGCGCGAAAGAAATCAGCCTTTTAATGGCCGATCCGGAGGCGTGACGACCTGAATGCTCGAGTGGGAAGAGAAGAGAGATAAGACAGCTTGGATTATCGGTGAGGAGGAACGAATGAGAACTCTGATGCTATAAAAACTCTTTGCGTTGGTGGTGGAAGAACGTGTTGAGACGCGGATGAGCGAGACTCTGAGAAGGCGAAAGGCAGAGAGTTGGCGGTGCGGTGACAGTACAGTAAAGTTTTGAGATTGAAGAAGAGGTTGGTGTGGAAGGTGACGGAGAGAGCTGGATGGGCTGTCATTGAAGGATTAAAAGAAAAAAACGGTAAAGTTTGGACAAGGACGGATTTAAGTACGTGGCTTGGAGAAGAGAAAGTGGTTGGGAAGAGAGAGAAGGGGCGTTGGTGTTACCTGATACGCTCCATCTCGTAGCCGTGGAGACAGCATCCAGGAATGGGTTAACTCCATCTATTATCCAATAGGACTGAGTCTGCAAAGTAGATGACACGCCTCCTCTTCCTGTGACTTCCGCTTTTTTGACGAAGGCGTTGATGCAGACATGCGTGGTGCTCCCAATTCTCAAAGTAGTCCCCAAGGGGTCAAGACCGGACACAAATCCGGGTGGGGTTGGATGCTGTCTCCACGGCTACGAGATGGAGCGTATCAGGTAAGACCAACACCCCATCTCCATGCTAGTGGAGACAGCATCCAGGAATGGGACATACCAAAGCTGGCTGTCCTAGTGGGAGGGAGCGGCCCGGTCTTGCACCTCCTGGTCCGATCAAACACGCTGCAGTACCCGCCGACCAAAGGCCGCCTCTGCTGATGCATACGAGTCCAATTTATAGTGTCGGATGAAAGGAGATGGAGAAGACCAGGTGGCCGCCCGACAGATCTCCTCAATTGAAGCTTGCGTCACCCAAGTGGCCGAAGTCGCCGCACTCCTCGTAGAATGGGCAGTGATGTGCCTCGGCTGTGGTAAGGCCTGAACTTCATAGGCCTTGGCAATGCAGGCTCTGATCCACCGCCCCACGGTGGAAGAAGAAATCTTAGATCCCATTGTAGAAGGTTGAAAGGAAACCAGAAGTGATTCAGATCTATGAAATGAAAAAGTATGTGAAATGTAAATCTTGAGTGCCCTACGAACATCCAGCATGTGCCACATGCGTTCAAGCCGATGAACTGGATGAGGGCAGAAATTTGGAAGAATCAGTTCCTGTGCCCTGTGGAACCACGAATTAATTTTGGGAATGAAGGTAGGATCGAGACGCAAGACCACTCTGTCCGCGTGAAAAACACAAAGATCAGAACGAATGGACAGCGCAGCCAGCTCCGAAATCCTGCGGGCCGACGTAACTGCCACTAGGAAGGCCACCTTGTAGGACAGATGCCGCAGACTGGCCTCCCGAAGAGGTTCAAATGGACTCTGTGTAAGGGAATGGAGAACCTTCGACAAATCCCACGTGGGGTAGCGATGAACAACTGGAGGGCACAGGTTTGACGCCCCCCGCAGGAACTGATGATTTACTGGACGCTGAGACAAAGAATCCTTGGCGCAGCAAGTCAAGATAGACGACAGAGCTGCCACCTGCCTCTGAAGAGTATTAGGAGCAAGACCCTTGTCCAGGCCCCCCTGGAGGAATTCCAGTACATGGTTGACAGAGGCCTCCAAGGGCCGAAACCCCTGCGCTGTACACCAAGAACAAAACGCTTTCCAAGTGACATTGTAAATCCTGTTAGTGGAGTCCCTGCGGGAAGCCTGGATAGTTCGGATGACCCGCTCCGAGAGGTTGTCCTCGCTCAACAGTCACTGCTCAACCGCCAGGCGGTCAAGTGTAACCACTGGGGGTCCGGATGAACGAGGGCCCCGACTGAGGTGGATCCTGTCGCGGGGAATCTGCCATGGGGTGGCGACGGACAAGTTGATGAGATCTGCGAACCAGGGCCGCCTGGGCCAATGAGAAGCTAGAAGAAGCTCCGCCCTCTCTTCCAGTAGCTTCCGTACGATCTTCGGGATGAGAGGAAGAGGGGGAAAGGCGTACAAGAGACCCGGAGGCCACGGACTGCGCAAGGCATCCACTCCTTCTGCGTTCTGAGATGGGAAGCGGGAGAAGAATCGAGGAAGCTGAGCGTTCTCCCGGGAGGCAAACAGGTCAACTGAGGGGAGACCGAACCTGTCCGCCATTTCCTGGAATAGAGATGGATGGAGACACCACTCCGCTTGATCCACTGTGGACCGGCTAAGCCAGTCCGCCTGAATGTTCGTTGCCCCTGAGATGTGAGCTGCTCGAATGGATAGGAGATTGGTCTCCGCCCAAAGACCCAGCTGGAATGCTTCCTCCATGAGAGCCTTGGAATGAGTGGCCCCCCAGGCAGTTGACATGGGCTTTCACCGCGACATTGTCCGTGAGGACCAGAATGTGTTGCCCCGAGACCACCTCCGTGAATTCTCTGAGGGCTAGATGAATCGCCCGAAGCTCCAGCCAATTTATATTGTGGGATAGGTCCTCCGGTGACCACTGACCTTGAGCCATGCGCGACTGAATATGTGCCCCCCAGCCTGTGAGACTGGCGTCGGTTGTCATGACCAGACGGTGCGGTTCCTGGAAGACACTGCCCTTGGAGATGGCTCCCGAGGTCCACCATTGTAGTGATCAAAGGACCTCCGGCGGAACTGAGACCTGTTGCAGAGACGTGCTGCTGCCCTCCCGTTGAAAAAGGAGTAGAAACCACTGGAGGCTCCTGGAGTGAAGTCGAGCCCAGGGAGTGATGGAAATGTACGAAATCATTTTTCCCAGGAGCTGGGACAGGAAGAGAAGAGACGCCAAACGACCGTGTCTGACCTCCGTCGCCATGGCCCTCAGACTGGATTGATGGTCCTGGGAAAGACCTTGGATTCGACTGTGTCGATGATCGCTCCGAGATGCTGAATGCGATCAGATGACTTTTGCCCTTGTTGATAGAGAAGCCGTGGTCTTGTAGCACGCAAATGGTGGTCTCTAGGTCCCGGACCTCTTGAGATTCTGAGGTTGACTGGATGAGGATGTCGTCCAGGTAAAATTGTATGCAGATGGGAAGGGTGTGCAGGTAACCCGACAGGGCTGCCATCAGTTTGGTGAACACTCAAGGAGCGGAGGAAAGACGAAACAGCAGGGCCCGATACTGATAGTGATTGCCTGCGTAATAAAAACGAAGGTACTGCCTGTGGGCCGGTGGATAGGAACATGGAGGTATGCCTCCGTCAGATCAACTGACGTGAGAAAATCGCCCCTTCTGACGGTCTCCAAGATAGATTGGAGGGATTGCATCTTGAACCGTCGATAAACAATATGGCGGTTCAGAGTCTTAAGATCCAATATCGCCCTCCATCCCCCTGAAGATTTTGGAACGAGGAAGAGAAGCGAATAAAATCCCTGACCTCGTTGCTCCTCCGGAACTGGTTGGATTGCGCACATCTCTAGTAAGTGTTTAATGGCCGAATTCATGAGGAGTGTTTTCGATCTGTTTTTAGAGATCGGACAAGGAATAAAAAAAATTTGGAGGGGAAGACAAAAACTCTAGGGAGAGGCCTGCTCTCACTGTCTCCCTGACCCAAGCGTCCGAAGTGGTCTCCTCCCATTGGGTGGCAAAAATTGACAGCCGACCTCCAATGGGGATCGTGGACGCACAATCCTCCTCACCGTCTGTAGGGGCGACCCCTCCCCCCCGAAAGGATCTCTTGGAGGGGTACCTGCCAGGTTGCTTGCCCTGCCTGTCCTGAGTCATGCCCCTGTCTAGGAGGGAAGGTTCGTTGGTAACGTTGATCTGAACCCGCCCTCCTGCCCTCGAAAAGATGACGGGTGATAATAAGGAACAGGTCTTGACTCTGATCTCCGGGAAACAGAAGGTAATATTTTTCTCTTATCCCGGGATTCCACTAGGAGCGGCTCTAAGGATTCTCCAAACAGACTGGTCCCCGAAAAGGGGGCTGATGCCAAGCGCCATTTATTGCGGGCGTTGGCCTGCCACTGGCGCAACCACAAGAGGCGTCTGGAGGCCACTGATGACCCAATGGCTTTAGCCGCAAAACGGGTCGCATGGAGTGTGGCATCCGCGGAAAACTCCAATGCCGCCATCACCTTATTCAAATCTTGGTGTGACCTAGTGTCATCTGCTGGGATCCTATCTTGTAATTGTCTGAGCCACAGCAGGGAGGCTCTGTTAAAAAATGAAGCAGCTGTGGACGCTTTAATGGCCCAGGCGCTGGCCTGGTGACCTTTGATCAGTAACTGCTCTGCCCTCTTGTCCTCTGGTCTCAAGGCTTCCTCTGGGGCCCCAGTGACCACTGAAGGAGAAGCCAAAGCTACCACCGGCCTGTCTACCGAAGGAATCTGGAGAATATTAGATAGTCCAGATTCTACGTTATAAAAACACTTTTCTATCCCACTGGGATTGGGACCTGAACCTGGAGAGGCCCACTGCCTCTGGACGATGTCAAGGAACATCTTGGGCACTGGGATCTCCTCCGCTTCTACTGTGGGTTCCACAAAGAGTGTGTCAGCCGGATTGGCAGATCCTGAAGCTGATTCAGATGAACCCGGATTGGATCCCAAGTGGGTGGTGGTCCTACCCTTGAAGAGTAAGGATCTGAAGAGCTAAGGACGAAATAAACCAACAATAGAGGGATGATCGGGCGCGAGGCCCTCATCCTCCGATAAATCAAATTCTCTGATCTTGCCCTCTTCCCCCAAAGAGGCTTCACGACCAGAAGAGGCCTGGGACAAGGCTTCATCCCGATACTGACATTCTTCTTCTAAAAGAGGCAGGACTTGGAGTTGTTCTTGGGCCCTCGGAGAACTAACTCCCCTGTAATGTCTCTGCTGTAACCCAGCAGCTATGCCCTGTTTAATGGCCTCCGAAATCCATGCTCCCATACTGGCCTGGGTAGGAGGCCCGAAAGGTTCCTCAGAATGAAGGCCTGCAGCAGTAGGCGTGAAAGTTGCTTCAGCCCTTGAAGATCTATGGGAGTGGGATTGAGGCCGAGAGGGGGAAGGATCCCTGGGGGTTGGCATGGAGCCAAGCCACCGCTCACTGTTGCCAGGCAAATCCACAGTTGGATCCATCACAGTTGCCCAGAGTCCTTTGGGAGTTGTGCGGCATACAAATATAATAAATATAAATATATAAATATAAATATATATATATCAAGATATCTGAGGCTAAGGCTGCAGGTTGAGATGTGGCAGGAGCCTGGTCCGTCCTCGCAGGAATGGGCAAGGGAGAAAGGGATCTCGAGGCGGGAATCTCTTGCTGCCCACTGACCCTTTTAGATGAGGATTTTTGAGCCTTGGCTATGACCCGTTCTATGGCCTTGTGTCTGCTTTGTTCCCGCTTATCTGTATTTTTAATGATCTATGGTACCTGATGGATTCAGTAGAAGCAGCCTTCCTTTTGGATGCCCTGGTGGTTGTGCCAGCATGGCTCCTACTACTGGTGGAAGAGGGAGAGGAATCCCTTTCCGAAATGGCCTGAAATGTCATCCGCCATCTTGTCTGCAGACACGAGGTCCTTCCCGGATCTAAGGATAATGCTACCAGCAGGAACGGGCGTAGCGTGATCCAAAGAACAGAGGCTACCGGTATTGCTGCCTGAGAGGCTCAGATTTTGTCCCCTGATAGATCCCCGTGGCTAACAAGCCGAAAGGGGGAAGATTTGGCCACGAGGGAAATTCAAAACGGCAGCTCGGATCCCTCAAAATGGCGACCGCTGCACCCGGGACTATGTAGCTGCGGAGCTAAGCTCGTGCGTTACGAAAGAAAGCTGTGCTGCCGAAACACCTTCAAAGGCCAGCCACGCTCGATCCAAATCCCCCAGAGGACACCAAGTTAAGGGCACGAAGACGAGCGACTCGGAACAAACTCACCCAAAATGGCGGCTCGGAGTCCTGCGCTCTAATTGCTGGGCTCAAGAAGCCTCCTCGCGCTGCGGAGCAAACGCTCGTGCGCGCAATGCCTGTGCTGCCAGCCGACAGCGATCTCCAATAGGCTACAGATTAAAGGGCCCCTTCTCCGTGGGTCAGCGTGGCGGAGAATGCTCTCGTGCACGCTGCCCTGCTAGGTCTGCCAGCCGGCAGCCTAGCCGCCGCTAAAGCGGCCCTCGGCGGTATCAGGCAAGCCCTTCTCGCCGGCAATCGATAACACTGGATGTTAAGGTAGAAGTTTTACCCTTTTTTCTCTCTCCAAATTGCTTGGAAATAGAATTCAGGAAGGGAGCTCTTGAAACCACGTCTATGTCCAAGGACAGACTGAGTCTAAAAAGCGGAAGTCACAGGAAAAGGAGGCGTGTCATCTACTTTGCAGACTCAGTCCTATTGGATAATAGACAGAGTTAACCCATTCCTGGATGCTGTCTCCACTAGCATGGAGATCGGTGGCTGACTGTGCAAAACTGAAGGACAACGACATCTTGGAAGAGGAAAAAAACTGTTGAAAAGTGCAGAGCGGTGCAGAGTCAAAGAAGAAGACGGAGCCAGCTAGAGACTAAAAACAAACATCAGCAGTCGTGGTCTCCGGGTATTTAAGCTAAAAGTTTAAGAAGACTCATTTTTATAATATTTTGTAATATATTGTACATTGTAAAGTTGAAACATATCCTATAGTAATATCAGATATAATTTTTTAGATGATTTTTATTTGAACTTGATCTTCTATATAGATTTATTGTAGCTCTTATTCTGTCTTTAGAAGAGCTGGTATTGTATTACTATAAATATATATTACAAATAGGTAAATGTATAAAGGTATATATATATACGCTGTATTATTATTGGAAAGTACAACCAGAGAAGAAAGCCAACGGATATATATTAGACGTGGAGAAGAGGGAGAGAGAGATAAGGAGAATTAGGGGCAACCTGGTTATATGGTAGTGTGGAACAATTTTTAAAAAATCTTTAAGATGACAAGAATGACAACAACAGTAAATATATAAAGGTATATTATACGTTGTCATTTATAAAATTTGATGAAGGAAAACTAACACTATTAATATTATAAGTTTGCATTATAAATATAGAAAAGAAAAAAATAGCTTAAGAAAATATTAAATAGACAATTGGTCCTTTGATAGATTTTTATACATGATTGTTTAGAAACTTATGAATTTGAAAAATTAGCTACTAAATGAAATTTGTGCTTGCAGTTTAACTTAAGTTAAAACGGTTGAGATATTATAGATCTTCTTACTCCTAACTGTTGAGTGCTTGTGGTATTTAAGGTATTTAGTATATTTATTATATATATTGTATTTATATAGAGAATTATTTATATAATTTATGTATTAGTCCTAGGTAAGGTATATTTAGAATTATATTTACATAGTTGGATACATACTTGGACAGAGATATTTAATACAGTATTATTATTGGAAAGTACAACCAGAGAAGAAAGCCAACGGATATATATTAGACGTGGAGAAGAGGGAGAGAGAGATAAGGAGAATTAGGGGCAACCTGGTTATATGGTAGTGTGGAACAATTTTTTAAAAATCTTTAAGATGACAAGTATGACAACAACAATTACAAAAGTGGGAAAAAAAGCAACGTCGACAATAGCCTCCCCTTCGGGACAACGTTCGGTGGAAAGCATGTTGGGAGGAGAGAAATCAGTTTCCACTACAAATTTTCAAAGTGTGCAGTCAACGTTGATACAAGAAACAATGATGAAGATGCAGGAAGCAATAACCAGAAACCATGAAGAAATAAAAAGTGAAATGGGAGAGGTGAAAGGCGATATTCGCAAATTAGACGACAAAATAGGAACAATCCAGGAGACGATAGCAAAAAATGAACAAAAAATAAAAATGGTGGAAGTCAGAACAGAGCAGACGGAAAAAAAACCTGGAAGCGACAGACAATAAACTAACGGCAGTAAACAGAGACTTAGAGGAGGCAATTACACACCTTGAAATGGAGAAGTCAGCATTCTTTCTTAGATTTCAAAACATTCCAGAAAACAAAGAAGACCTCCCAGAGCTTATTGCAGAACTATTAGTAAATGCACTGAATAAAAGCAAACAAGAGATCCTAAACGAGTTAGACGAGGTTTACAGAATCCACACAAATTATGCGCGTAGACATAAACTCCCCAGGGAGGTACACGTATGATTCACGAAAAAAATAATCAGAGATGAAATTTATAGTAAAACAAGGGATGACCCTCTGGTATACAAGGGAAAAGAAATACTAACGTTGAGACAAATACCACAAAGAGTTAAGGAAAAAAGAAGAAACTACAGTTTTTTATCTACCCAATTGATTAAATTTAAAGTTATGTTTAGGTGGCTCATCCCAGAGGGGATGCTGATCTCTTGGTGGGAGAAGAAATTTAGAATAGACTCCCTAGAAAAGGCACAAGAGTTCTATGAACATTACTTGGTAGGGGATGAAGAGCAGGATAGCAGAGAGGAGACGGAAAACAGAAGCCAAGAGGATCAGATACCAGAGGGACAACTCTCGGAACAAGACCCCAGAGAACGAAGGGAAATAGAACGATATGAAAGGGAAGGAGCCAGAACAAGAGCACAAACCGAGACAAGAACAAAGGGAGGTCCAAAAGCGTCACACAAGTAATAAGATGGAGGAAGGAGAAATCAATATGCTATCGCTAAACATCAATGGCATGAATTCCCCAGTCAAACGAAAATGAATATTGACGAGCCTTCAGAGACAAAATATGGATATCACCTTTTACAGGAGGTGCATATTAAAGAAAAAAAATGGCAATATTTTAAAATGCCCCAAACTAAGGAAATTACATTTGGCATTGGCCCAAACAAAAAAAAAGAGGTATTGCAGTATATATAAAAGATTGGTTAAATCCAAGTTTGATATATGTGGACGAAGGGGCGTTGGTCTTACCTGATACGCTCCTTCTCGTAGGGTGGAGATAGCATCTAGGAATGGGTTGTCCTCGTCCGTTCATCCAATAGGACTGAGTCTTTTAAGCTGATTATTCCTGCCTGCCCCAGCTTCATGAAGGCAGAAGACTGACTCGACGTATGGTGCTGCTGACAGATATGTACCCCTTTCATGATGGTACAAAAGGAAAGGTTAGTACAAAGAAAAAGGGACACAGGCATGGACCAGGCCCAGAGAGCAACCAGGGCGGGGCTAGATGCTATCTCCACCCTACGAGAAGGAGTGTATCAGGTAAACCATCGCCCCTTCTCCATAGAGGGTGGAGCTAGCATCTAGGAATGGGACATACCAAAGCCGTGTGTCAGAGGGTGGGCTGGTCCTGGGGCCAGAGACATTACTGTGAATGCACCTGCTGAAGAACCCTGCGGCTGAAGGCTGCACCCGCCGAAGCGAAGGCGTCAATCTTGTAATGTCTTATGAAGGGCGATGGAGAAGACCAAGTAGCCGCTCTACAGACCTCCTCGATGGAGGCTTGGGTCGCCCAGGCCGCCGCCGTTGCCGCGCGAGTGGAATGCGCCATCACTCGGGAGGGGCGGGGAAGAGAACTTAGATCATACGCCTTGGCGATGGTGCCCCTCAACCAACGCCCAATGGTAGAGGGGGACACTTTGTGGCCCATTGTGGATGGCAGGAAGGAAGCGAAT
>QLTV01002492.1:11718-24933 GCA_003457575.1 Thermophis baileyi
TTAAAAACCCTTTCCACCCACCCACCCCTCTCCTTCCCCAGACGCTCATTTCTGGGTGTTTCATCTGAGCTCGAGACTCTCTTGCAAAGAGGAGGGTTTTTTTTTTTTTGTTTTGTTTTGGAAAGACGGAGAGGGGGCGAAAAGCGCGAGGGGCAAAACTAGCGACCCCTCAAGAAAGTGTAAGGATATTTTTTTTGGGGGGGGGGGAGAGAGTTTTAATCGGCCGCGCGGTTGAGTAAAATTTCTCTTCTTATTTCCTCCCCACGCCCCGCTGTTAATTTGGTGCATGAAGAAAGACGGGGAGAGAGTATATAACTTTGAGAGGGATGGTTCTCTTCTATACCAAGAAAAAATAAAACAAATGAAGAGTCGTTCAAGACTGGACCTTCGTCTTGGAGCCGGGGAGAGAATAAACATAATACAGAAAGGAAGCAGGAGAAGCAACTTGTAAGAACCGAGCCAGGGGGAAGACAGAAAAAAAGAAAAGAAAAGAAAAGAAAAAAAGGTGGGTACGACCACTTCCCTTACCCTTTTTCTCTTTTGTTTCTCTCTCTCTCTCTCCTCTCCAGCTTCCCCCAACCCTCTTTCTTTTGGCGGCGGCGAAAACCGGTAGGGGGGAAACGCGTCTCTTGGTCCCTTGGCTTTAACCGCGCTTTCCTTTAAGGGAACAACCACCGCGCGGGGGGGGGGGGGGGGGGGGGGGGGGGGAATAGGCAGGGCATGTTGCAGAGCCTCAGAGAGAGAGAGAGAGAGAGACGACGAAAGGTTGGCGACCGAAACTGAAAAGCCGCTGACTAAAGCGGCGGCCTCGGCTAGAAACCGAGAGAGCCTGACTTCGGTGCCCGGCGAGCGGCTCTCCCCAAGTCCATTTTGCCCTTCGCGTCCCGGGACCTGGGCGTAGAGGGCGCGCGCGCGCCCGTCCGTGTGTGTGTTTGGGTCTCGAGGGGGGAAAAAAAAAACCAAACCCACGCGAACTTTTCCTCAGAGGGGCGGCTCTGTTTGGGAGGGACAGGGAGGGGGGGTGTTGTCGCGGGCTCGAGGGGCGCTCGGGTTGCCGCCCCGGTGCCTTCCCCCCCCCCTCAGAGGACCGAGGATATCGCCTTCCGAGGTAAGTAAGTAAAGGCCTCTTCGGGACGAAAACGCCGCATTTGAGAAAAGTTCGCCTTGGCTCTTTTGGCCAGAATTCCCAATTCGGCCGTCCTAAGTTCCCCCACCATCTCGGGTTTCTTTGCCTCCTCCCGTCGCTTAGGGTCGCTAGAATAACAAAACGTGACATAACCGGTAAGAGAAATTCAGACGGCCGCTTTTGACGCCCTGGGTTGGGTTCCTCCTCGCTTTTCGGCTTCTTCTGTTTCCAAAGGTCGCTTGTTTTTCTAGCGTTGTGTTTCTTCACTGGCTCGACTGGACTCGTTTCAAACCGGGACGGAGTTGGCGTTTCGGCAGTGAATCGTCGCTGTCGCTGGAGTGGGGTGGGTTGAAGTGGGGGACGGGAAAAAAAATCTCCCAAACTCTGGCGGGGGGGTTATGTTTTTTTTTTTTTGTAAATTACTTGTCTTTTCAATTGGAGAAACTCTGTGCCAGCCTTTTTGGGAAACAGTCGGGTTTTTCTTTTTCTCCCCTAACTTGGATTATAAATGTTGAAGCTAAATCGTGCCTTACTTTGTTGCATCGAAAACCTGGAACTTTCCGGTCTATCTTCATGTTTATCCTGAAGAAGTAAGTTAAGTTTGGCATGCAGGGCTTAATGAGGAAGTTTGTTTTTAGAGTTCGAGTAACATAGGAAATTAAAAAAAAATGGGGTGTAAGCTGCTCCACCTGCATTGTTTGTGTATAGGTTTTTTGAAAAACCCGAAACGTTTATGAGCGAATTTAAGCTTATAGCTACAAAACACTTAGTGAACTCCTTCCCTTCTTAAAATTATTCTGACTTTATAGATCAGGTGAGTGAGGTGCAATGAACATTATACAATCAATGACTTGTGTTTTGATCTTAAAATACTACCACGTGGAAGACTTTTTTGTGGCTGGTCCGCCTTGAAGTAATAGTTATTTTATATTCAGCCCCATGGGCTTTAGCCATTAATTGATGTTGCCTTCTCATTTAGAAGCTTTGGTACAGGAGAAAAGTAAGAAAGAATGTGGGCTTTATGACAAAATATTATGTTCTGGACTATTTCAAATTTAGCATTCTGTGAAAATGCTGCAGCTAAATAGTGACAAATTTAATACATCCAAGCTATCTTGTCTGTTATTAGGGCTATTGTATGTTGCTCTTCTACTTGCAACTATTTCATTATGCAGTGACATTTCCAAAGACAATTATTGACTGGGGATTTTATCCACCTGACAGAAAATTATTGTTAGTAAACTGACATAAAACTAATCTATTCCTGTTTTTATATCTGCATGGTTAGAATGAGCTAGGGTTGACAAATGAACAGCAGGCAACATTAGTCCTTTTGGAATATAAAATTAACTTTACATTAGAATATTAAGAGACACATTGATTAAATGATTAGTTTTCATAAATGAATGTATTAGGTTGGTTTGAGTCCAGTTCCAGCATACATAGGTTTTCTCTGCATTTGAGACTTTTGTATGTCCTTCGTTTTCCAGCCAGGCGTTTGTGATTAGGGAAATAGAGATCCAAACACTGGTTTTTTTCTTCTTCTTTAATCTATCAGCATTACGTTCATAATCATGATACAAATATGTGAATGTACCATATTTCAATCCAGTAGTTTCATTAAGAATGCAGATATATTTCTTAATTTCATCCAGTCTGTGTTTTTAAAATGCTTGGCATTTTTGTTTAGTGTGAGATTTTTTATTAAGCAGTATCCCATCAATTACCAATATTTTGTTTTGTTTGTGGCAGTGTTTTTTTAAGGTATCCTTATTGTAAAATAAAAACTATGTGCTTATAGCTTTGTTATAAGCATTATTGGTAGTGGAGTATCTTTATAGTGAGGCATACTATAGAAATTAAATAAATAAATGAATAAACAAATACTAGTACTAAATCAATATTTTTTTTCTAATGAGGCATAATAATTTTGAATTTTTGTGTAGTAGGAACCTGTTTTGACGGTAAGAAAGGATTGATAAAATTCTAATTCATCTTGCCATCATTTTTACTCCTTATTTGTACAATCTTTATAATTATATAATGTTATTAATATGATAATAGGCTTTTAAGCTCTATTTTTAAAGATAGAAATGGGAGTTCTGATATCAAAGGAATTTTTAAAAGTGACTATTAAAGCATCACAATATTATTAATACTGATGGAAATGAGAGATGTGCAGAAGCTTAACTATAACAACTAGCCCCCCCCCCCAAAATTAGGTAAATTATTATATACAATATAGCATTCATTTTAAAGTGGCAGAACCAAATTATTTTGCAAGTTATCATGGACAAAATCTACTGCTGTGCTTATTTTACAGCAGAGGGAAAACCTACATATGAAAGTGAAGTCTTATTAGATATTTACCTTCTCATTTTCAGGTAATATCACCTGGGACATAATTGTATTTATTGGAGTGATTTTTGATTAAGTTCTCAGTGTAACCTTTAAAAATGAAGATATCCAAACTGCTTAGAGGGCTTTTTTTTTTTTTTACAAGAGGAGTTTATTCGGCATACTTTTATATAGCAGCTGCTGATCATATTTCATAGAGCTGTTAAAGCACTTAAAACCTAAAATTAGGTACTGCCTAGTAGTAAATATTTTCAATTGCTGCTTAAATAAATAAATGGAAGAATTATTCTTTAAAATCCATTGCTAAACAAAAGCAGGTACAGTTTTAAAATTAAACAAAAAGAATAGCTGAAATTTATTTTCTTGATGTAATTCTATATGCTTTTAGTCTTCTTTGAAAAGTGACTCCCCTGCAAAGAAATTGTTAAAACATATCTTTGCTTGGTATTTTGTAATGCAATCGTTTCATAATCAATTTTACCTCCACTTAACATTTGTTTAAAATAAATAATCTACAATGTGAAACATATTCATCTTCTTTGTGCAATGAAATCTTAACTGATTTCCCAAACTGACATTGCAAATCTATGACAAATTGAAAATTTTATACAATAACATCTAAAATCTACATATTTTCATATTATATATTTACATTTTCATTAATTATTTTATTATGAATTAATACAAATATTATTGTATAAACCTGCTTATAATGCTAAGGACAAATAGTTATGATTTGAAATTTGATGTCAAGCATAATAAAATATCATTTATTGACACACTGTGTTTATTAATAATAAGCTCTGCATAATGTTTTATATTGTACACTAAAGGCATGAATGTTTTCATGCCTTCAGGCTATATCTTGGGAATAATACATAAAGGTATTGATTATAAATATAAGTATTTGTTGCTTTGGATAGCAGATAGTTATCAACAATACTACATTGTTTAGCAGCAGAAATTACTTTGTGAATATTTGATCTCTGATTTAACTGTAAATGGAACATTTTTACCAGGGATACTTTTCAAAAACTGGGTATTTAGCTGAATGAAACTTTTGCACATTATTAAAATACTATTAAGCTTAAAGTATATTCATAATAGCTTATTTTGATCCTTCAAACTTTCTTAAGACATGTTCTTTTAAAGTATTTTTTATCTCATTGTTTTGTATGAAATTATGATTTAATGATAAATCTGGATACTAACCATATATTTGTATTTATTTTTCTTAAAAACTGGATATAACCTTTTTTAATTCTGTGCTTCAGGACATCAGTGACAAGATTAGATATTTCTGCATGCATTTTAAATTACGCAAATTTATGCCTGAATCCTAAACCTTTATGGCCTATTCAACCAATCAAGCTGTATTAATCAGGGCTTGATATTTCTGTACTTCAAAACTATGACAGTCAAAAGAAATCAACTTCATATTTTTTTGATGGAATAGTAAGCTATGGCAATTCTTTCTCTCCCCTCAGCTCCCCATATCAAAACGCAAGAGGGACAAAAGAGGTCCTCAGGATAAGACCTTGACTAATAGTGGGGTCCAAATGTAACAATCATTTTCCATTTAACTTCAATATTTAGACATCTAGAACCTTTTGAATTGTTATTATTTGACTACATGCTAGTTTTGACATTTTGTTCAAGTAAAGAGTTGACGCTTGCTACTTATATAATGTTTACCTATTCATTTTCCAGTAGAACATTAGTTTCAACATATTCTGAAAACTTATTTAGTTATTCTTAGCACTTTACAAAGTTACTTAAGACAAATTCCTTTCATTTTTTATAAGTCTTAATAAAAAAAAGGAACATTAATTAGTTTTTAGGTCATTTAATAGTATATAAAACTAACTTATGTATAATAGAGCTTTTTGACCTACACCTTTTGAAGTGACAGTAATTGCACATTATATTGTTAGACAATATTTCAGTGCAATAGGGGATATATGATTGATACCATAGTTTGTGGAAGTTTAGAATAGTGGTATATTTTATACCTATAAAAATAATTAATATCAATATTCATAGAAGAGCCAAAATACGATCTATTACATTATCTTTGCTATCTGTGTAATCATTTATATAGTTTCACTTCAACTGAAAATAAACGGAAGTCAAATATAATAGTGTTTCTGAAAGCCAGGATTTGTATTTTTTTAAATTAAATAGTTTACATGGCCACCTATCTCAGAACAGTGACTCTGGTGGTGTTCAATGATTAGAACAACTATTACCTCCGTATATAACCCATGATGTCCAAGGTTAAAACACAAAAACCAGATTTCAAAAACCAGCTCAGCAGCAGAGCTCATCTAACCATCTGACCCAAACATCTGGTCTTCAAAGCTTTGTGAAAGGCTAACATGGTTGGGTCTGTCTGGATTTCTGGAGATATACTATTCCACAAGGCATGAGGTGCCACATTTAAAATACAACTTCTGGATCCAACAAGATGATCCTGTTGAATGGAGGGAACCCAGAGCATGCCTTTTGTTCTCTATCTGGTGGCCTAAGCAGAAGCTATGGGGAAAAATAGTTTGAAAAAAAAATAAAAGTAATAAGCAGGTAACTATATCCAAAGTTCACTTTGGGAATTGAGAGACCTTTTAAAGCAGCTTCTCATAATCAGGAAGTTTTAAAATTGTTAGATAAATCACTCATTGAATCCTGAATCCACAAATGTAACTATTGTATTTTGTTTAAATAATTTTGTTGAACTCTAGCTATAAGTTATACCAATTCCATTTACTTAAATTTACCATTAGAAGATCGATCCATTTGGGAATTCAACCCAGCAAGTTGCTTCTGTATATACAATCAAATATAACTTGAATTTGATAGTTTAAAGCTTGTAGGCAACAAGAAACATATTTTGTTGTCAAGAAAGCTGTATGAACATGCCTATAAAGAAATCAGGAATCAAGCCCAACTTTTTTTTTACTTTTACTTGGGGCATAAGTTTTAAATGTTTTGCATAGGATAAAGGTCAGTAAAATAAAATAAAGCAAAGAACAATGCCAGTGCACCACAAACTGTATTTTAATGGAAGTCATCTCTTTAGGTAATCTAAATGTTTTCCTTTCTTACCACTCTAAGTGGAATTTCACATAGTTGTGTGCATTTGTATAAATATAAACTTATATAAATAAAACCACAGCAGAATGCTTAAAAAGAAGTCTTTTCATAATTTTGAGTACTTTGAATAATGCAGTTTCTTTGCAAAACAGATTTGTAAACCAGCATGAGTGGATATAAACTCTAGGTTTTCAGAGACTTGTAAAATTTGATAAATATATCATGAGGACAAGCACAGATGTTTCATTGGTTGTATGCCCATGCCAGCTGCCTTAATTTACTTACTTTCTACTTTAGTGTTCTACATTAGAGGTTTCAATAAGAACCTCACCTGTTTGGATAGATATGTTTTTTAAGTATTGTTTATGTGGCTCTGAACAAATCTGCTTTGAAATATAACCTTTGCCAGTAGCTTTGAAACATAAATAAAATTCATCTGAGAGTAAATTCTATTTAGCTTAATGTGACTTCCTTCTGAGTAGAAATGTATACAACTAAATGACCTATTAGAATGAGAAGAAATGGAGAAGTAGTGTTGAAACATTGTATACTATATGCAGTTAAGAAATGCTTTTTTTGTTATTCCTTAGTCAAAATGAAAAAACAAAAAATTCTGATTATTGTCTCCTATCATGATTCTGCTATTCCCTTCAAGAAAAAATAATTCAAGTAAAATAAAATGCTTAAGTCAGTTCAAATATTGTAAATTTGGGCCAAAGACATTTGCAATTTGTAAAGGCTTACTTACCGGTACATCTATATTTCTTCATACTTAGCCAAATATGTATATTAACCCAGTTGAGTACAGTTTACTTCCTGTTCTGTATGTGGCAATGTATGATTGGAGTTTCATATGAGGATAGTTTTCTATACATGGAGCAAGTCTGATATGGAAGAAGAAATGAATGAGAAAGCTATATGTAAATATAAAAAATAATAATGTATTGATTTGTTCCCTTTTTGGCTGGAGATATTTAATGATAAGTTTAGATTTGCAGACTATCTTGTAAATAATAAAACTCTTGGAGATGATTTCAAAATATTGAATATGTAAAAGTTCAATATACAAAGTAACATTTGCAATTTTTTTCACATACAATGTTCTAAAAACTATGTACTGTATGTATGTATTCACATGCACACAATATTGAATACAGTAGGTACAAATGTAATTTGAAAGGCTATACGCTCCTATGACTTCAGGATCAGATATCAACTTGCATGTCAGTTGCAAAGATAGAATTTCATTACTCTCATACTAAAGCGTAGTTGTTTTTAATTTACGATATAGTGATGTGAACATCTGATGAAGTATATGAACATTTGAGGAAGTAACTCTTACAAGTGCTTGCATATGTGTGTGTGTACAGTAAATTGTGAATGTGTGTGTGTCCACACATACTAATATCTATGAGTTAGGGAATGTAAAAATAAGATTATGATATTTCCTACATTAGGAAAATAGCAACCATGTATTTATAGAAGATACATATGGTATGGTCATTATACATTTATAACTTTAATTTATCAAGCAAGTAACAATAACATCAGAAAATTGTATACTACACATGTTTATTAATTTGATAATACTGCTAACAATAATATACATACATTGCCTGCAGATCTGTATCTGTTCATGATTTATTTGTGTATATTGGATCATTTTATGTGAATATAGCTAAACTTAAATGGTGGTGTATTGTTAAATTTCAGGTTTTTCTCATATGACTTGTTCTTTTTTAACTGTAGGACAATTAAACATGTTCTTATAAATGAATGTTGTTTGTAAGGAAAGTGGCAAGGTTCCAGTGGAAATATTTTGTGGTGAGTTGGTTTGGAATGGTTCACAGTTAATTTTAAAATGAACACCCTTTAACTAATTAAAACCTAATATTTTTATCATTAGTGTTGGGTGATTTTCACATGTGTTATGCAAACAGGGGCACTAATAGCACTAATTTTGCACAGTACTCTTTTTATATCCAGTGTTTAGTCACTGAAGCACTACATCATCTCAAGTGTTTGGGCTGGCTTCAATGAGGACCTCCTAAATTAATTGAGTGGATATATTCTATGTGGAAGGTACTTTCTTAAGGCTACTTCAATTTTAATATGACTATTGCTTGGTTTCTAAATTCTTATGACAAAATTTGCTCTCCGAATAAACTAAAAGAGGAATTGTTGTCTATCCCGTATGTATCAGTTACATTTGCCATAGTACAGTTATGTAAATTAATCTTAGCATTCCGATAATATTTTTCTATTGATCTGGAATAAAATAAATCACTTAGTGTAGGGATCCCCAACCCCAGACCATGGACTGGTACTGGTCCGCAGCCTGTTAGGAACCAAGCTGCGCAAGCGAGTGAAGCTTCATCTGCACATGCATGGGATCTAGGTAGCGCGTGAAACCATCCTTCCCCTCCTGGTCTGTGGAAAAATTGTTTTCCATGAAACCATGCCCTGGTGCCAAAAAGATTGGGGACCGCTGACTTAGTGGAACAACATGAGAAAGGCACAATATGTTGGAAACAATGTTGTATATGTGTATTAGGCAACAAAATAATAACCAGTTGAAGTCTGATCTTGGCTTCAAATTTTTTTTACAAACTTCACCTGAAAAGCTGAGATAAAACTGTCAAACGTGGCTGTATTGGAACTTTTCCTGGCCTATATCTCTGACCTTTCACATTGTAATCGTTATTTTAGAGCTCTATAGCATTCAGCATTGTCACTTTCCTTATCTTTGATGCTTGGCAATTTTAGTTGCCATGTTATTTATACACTTATGAATATTTTGCATCTTAGAATCTTTAATTAGATTACTTCATTGAACAGCAAAAGTTAATGGCTTCATGGTGTTTCCTTCTCCTGATCGCTGTCTCTATTCCTGCTGATATTTTTGCTTGCTGTGTAATGTTAGCAGTCGGGTCTTATAATGACTGTACCATTGTTACTTGGAGTAGTTGTGCCCATATTGATTAAGGGTAAGGTATAAAAGCATAAATCGAGAGTAGCCTCACTTCTGGTTTTGCCTGTTAAATAATCATTTTCTCTTGGATAGTGAAGACAGAAGAAAGGTAGTGAAATCTGGGGAATCAGAAGATGAAAATACTGTCAATACAATAGGAGCAATTGTTAAGCTCATTAACTATGATGTCCTTTAAAAAATAGGGGAATATATTCACAGTTAAGATATATACACACACATAAAATAAAAAGTGTCTGTGGGAACTAGAGAAAAAAAAAAAGAGACTTTCAGTAAGCAAAGGAAGCCTGTAAACTTATTTGAGTCATGTGTACTTTAGCTTAGGTCTTTAAGTTTCAAAGACTCTCTGATACATTTTATACCAAATGTCAACTGACAATGTAAATTATTATTTATGAACATATTAGTTGACATTTGTATAAAAATTAGTATGCTGTAAAAGAATGTTGTAAAAGTGTATTAAATGTGTTAATATAGAAAGTTATTGTCTTCAATAACATAAAACAGCTGTTTTGAAAAAAAATTAAACATAAAATACTTCAACTTTAAATTACATCTACAGATGGCAGATGTCTATCTTCACATTAAATGGTCTATAAACTGTTGAAAATATTTTTAAAAAATTTAAAAAATGATTTATAACTGGCATACAAAATGATCAATCTTCTGTTTTAGCATTTTTTAACATGAAATGTATCTTGTAACTTGACTTAGGAACCAAGTCAAGTTGTATCAGTAATAAAAGAATATTACTATCATTCTTAGAATTTTTTAGTTCCTAAATGTTTTTGCTCATAAAATCCAGGACAATCATATCCCAAAAGGAGTTTGTTTTCCATCTGTCCTAAATATTGCTGTATATTGCAGGGGATACTTCAGGCAGTCAACAAATCACAGTGGCCATGAACACACGGTCAAAGCCTTAATTTTTTTTTTTTTACATGTGTTAAATGTGTGGTGCACATAAAAAGGAGCAAGACTTCAGTTAAAGCTGCCATCTTGACTTTTTTTATTCCCTCCTGCAGGTGCCCCTGCATTAGTGATCATTTTTGTAGTAGTTTCAAAGTTCTGCTTTAAATTTTGATTTGTCTTGATGGCATGGGGAACCATGATTGCTTTCAATCTGGCCCTGGCATCATTATTCTTGGTCTTGAGCTTATCAGCTTTTATCATAAAAATGGAGGGAAAGCACCTACCATTAATTGTTCCAGAAAAATGTTTGGGAAATACATGAGACTTGGTGCCATACCAAAACATCTTGGATGGTACTTAGAAATTCTGCACATTGATAAAATTACATCTGTCAATTGCAAAAGGCCACAGCTTGTATCCAGACATATACTATGCCAATTCATTACAACATGTTAGGTTCTTGGGAACAACTTGATGTGTATGAAGGTCAACACTGACTAAAGAACTTGCAGTTGTGACTTCACATTGTTGTGAACAGATAATAATCTGGCTAACAATGTGACCATCCATAATAAAGAAAGTACTGTTGATATACCCTGTTTCCCCCAAAATAAGACATCCCCTGATAATAAGCCCAATTGGGCTTTTGAGTGCATGGCAATAAGGCCAAGTGCTTATTTCAGGGTTCAAAAAAATATAAGACAGGGTCTTATTTTCGGGGAAACACGGTACTTCTTCAAAGAGGAATGTATGTACAGGTATGTATGTATGTATGTATGTATGATATGCTATATTGATAAGTGAAGTTTTTTTAATGGAAAAAATAAAATAACCACAAAAATATTTCACATTTATATTGAAGCTACGATTGATGGAGCAGTAATATAACTAGTGTGATGGCTAGAACATTAATAGCAAATTCAGAAGAAACCTATACATCACTTCTAAAGGACAGCTGCTTGATGGTGGTTGTGCTGGAGAAATAATTGTCATTTCTGTTTTTGTTCAAATGATCTAACTGCTTTGTTGTTGGTTTCTGAGAGCAAAAAATCTATCTTTGGTGGCATTTCAGCTCTTGATACTTAATAGATAAAGCATATCTTCTGGATCCATTTTAATTTCATTTTGGGGATAATTATTAAAAAGAAGCTATTTTATTCACCTTGCGATACATTGGTTATAAGATGCAAATTCTAGTGAGTCACTTTTATTATAATGATTTACTTGGTTAAGATGTGACTTGGACTCATTAGCTTATAGCTGCTTCAATCTATCCAGCTCAAATGATTTCAAAGAATGGGGACTGACCTTATTTTTGGTGCTATGGCTGCTCATCTGAAGGGGTGAAAAAGGGTGGTATGACTTCACTAGAAGACATTTTCAGTTTTAGAGTTCAATGCCTTTAGTATGCTGATAAAAATAAACTTTATTTAAATATACAAGAACCTTTCTATTTAAATTTCCAATTTTGAAAACATGATTGTATTTGCACAACTATGCCCTCTGTGTCAATTGTACATAATTCCGACAATCATTTGGCCTATTTTAATGTTTTCTACACGGTATTGAAATTTCAGCCAATTTAGAATGCTAGATTGAATGCTTTGTTGACTAAGGCCTGCTATGGGTAGCAGCTTTATTGTCTAGTAGTACACTTTTAGGCATGTTTCATGAAAACAGATGCAACTTGTAACCATATTATTATGACTTTCCCTGGGTTTTAAAATCCTTTGGAGTAACCTATCCTTTGGAAAGGCAATAAAAAGCGTACTTTTTCAGAGGTCCTATGGTCAAGTTTAATTATGCCTCATGCCATCATGAAAATATGGGTTATTTCCATTTTGATAGGTTTGTGTAATTGTTAGTGAATATGTTTATTTTATTATAAACTGCATGGAGTCATTTTGGAATAAAGCAGTATACAAATATATCAACAATAACCCCATCTCTAAGAGAGTAAAATTTCATGTATGAACTTAAAAATGTTTTCATGAGGAATTATTCTATGTCGTAATAAAAGGTACTACTTAGCAAGTTATCGCAGGAAAGACGGAATGTGTTACTTACCATGTAGCATGAAGTTATATTCCAATTAACTGAAGTGTCATTCTCATCTTGCTTTCATGAATCGGCTATTAAAGTGGACTATCTTCATTTTTAGATACGAACATTAGCAATCCAAGTAATTCTTTTAAATGAAACTGCTAACTTATATTTCTAAGATCTGGATCACAAATTTAAAATGTTGTATTGGATATTTCTATAACCTTTTCTAAGTTCAGATAGGGATTCATCAAATCTTAAGCTTATTTAGTTCAGATTCTTAGCTAATGCTTTTGCTGATTGATTCTAGAATGATTTTTCTATCATTCTATCAAAAGACTCTCATTTGCATATGAAAACTGGAATTTGATTTACATTTCACGTGGAGTTGCCACCAAAAATTGTAAATGCAGATAAATTCTGAAAATTTTGATAGAGTTTTCTATTTCTATCAACAAACAATGATTTGAAGGAAGATATGGCTAAAAATGAAAAAAAAATAGTGGTAATAAAATGTGAACCTTCTACCATTGATGTCAGTTCCATTTTCAATATATTATATAGATCTGTTTTGAACATCCAGTGCCATTTAGGTGCTGTACTTAAAATGATGCTTTTCTTTCAGCTATGAACAAATGAATGTATAGGAATAGAACCTAGTTTCTAATATGTAGTTGTATGTGTATATATATATATA
>QLTV01002492.1:42821-98089 GCA_003457575.1 Thermophis baileyi
AATGATTCTGATTAAATGTCCATTGAAACTTAGTCCCACTCTCTTCTTAACACTTCCCCCATCTTCAATTCTTTTTATGAGAATGGGGTTTTTATTTTTATTTAATACTGTGGAGAGGAAATATGAAAAATTGTTACTTTTGGTTTTGAAAATTGTTTTGTGGAGGCTTTTTGGCTGTTCCACATAAACTAGTAAGCAGTTCAGGAGATTGTTGCTCCCTTTGTTACAAATAAATATTATAAAAAAGTAAATTCTGTTTGTGATAATTGTTTGGCTACACTATATTTTTAATATGCTAGTTGTGATAATTTTATGCCAAGTCAAATTGTCCATAGTCATATTTTATGTTCCTAAAGTAACAGAATGACTTTCAATCTTAAAAAGACAAATAAGTGCTAATGTAGCATTTTTTTCAATTTTTCTGAAAATTTCCGGAAAAACTGGGTTTTTTTCCGAGCTTCAAGATTTCCGGAAATTTTACATCTCAGGTCACTTAACAGGTCACATGGATTGCAGTCATTCAGAATGTCCCGTAATTTCCCCCAAAGTCATTTTTAATTCATCCATTATCACCATTCCCTGCAGTGTAACATGGCAACTATCATCAGACTAGTTGCTGGTTCCTACTTTCATATGCACTCTCAGCCTTCAATAACACCAATTAATGTTTTAGACCTTTCATTCATAATTAAGTCTATAGCTTCACTTCCCTGCACATATTCACCAACCCCGTTCCGTGAAATCAGACCACTCGTTTTCATTTCATAGACACACAACATGTCTAGTTTTCTTTCTTCTTTACTTCATCTTGTACCACTTATTTCTCTAAATTATAAGTCAGTGTGTTCAGTATTTCATAATTACTACCTGATCTACCCATTGACACTGATCTTCAATGGCCATCATGGCCTTGGTCAATTGAGACTTCCACATAAATGTTTCTAGTGATGATAGAGAAGATGTAGACTGAATTGCTACCATGCCACATGTGCAGCTGTCTCTGTTAACAGTAAAGACAGTATTGTTAATTACTGGCACATTTTGGCTAGTATATTGCAAGTGGTATACAACAAGCACTTTCAAAGAAAATTTATTCTGTTATATTCACTCTATTTTGTAGAAGCTGGGGTTTCGAACCTTGAGTCTACTTTCCAAGCCAATGGATTTGCCCCCATACTATAAACTCGCCCTGCAATGAACCAAAGCATTGGATGTGTCTTATATAAGAATATACAGTATGTTCAAAAGTCTGAGTGCAGAAAGGATATGGGGATATTTGTGTTGGCCTTATTGTTTACATTTTTCTCCTTACCAATTTTATTGTTCTGTACCAGAAAACCTGAAGAGAGATTGAAGCCACATACAGTTAAGCTTGATTACTGTCTTACACATAATGAGGAACCTTGAATAGATTTATATGGACATCTGGATTGGAAATGATATTATGCTGTCTGGACAGACTTGCAGACTCAAATATATTAATGCCAGAACATTGTCAAATAAAAATATATAGATAAAACTTAGAAGTTAAAGCATTGTACATTATTCTTCTTACATGCTCATTATTTTTGTTGGCAAAGCATTACTTGAACCAAGCAAATAGTAAAATACAATCAGCAGCTTTTCTATCTATGTGAATCTCCAGCCTCTGGCATGAAAGTTTTGTCCCCCTGGGATTCAGCAAAAGGAACAGTGTTTATGCAGCTAGTGTAAATAAGACCAAGCTAGGCTTTATAAAAACTATTGTGTATTTTTCTATTTTAAATCCAGAATGAGTTGGCAAATTGTGAAATGCTATGTTAAAACAGTTATTTTCTTTTACAGAGACTTATAAGCTGTGATCACATTTTAAATGCAGGATACTATAAAGCTCAATTGTTCTGTATAATATCTAGTTTGGGCCTTTTTTGTCATATAAGCGGTGTCTCTAATTTAAATATATTATTTTAAACAATGGCTTTGGCAGATAACGCTTACTGAGTTACTTCATTAGTAAATTATTTCCCTGGAATTGCAGAATTCCACTCTCCATTTTTAAGGACTAATTATTTAAATGATATCAGTGGGATACTTCCAAGAACATTAAGTTTGAATTTATGGTGGAAATGTTTTAAAGGATAATAATTCAATTAACAGAGATATGTATAAAGCATTCTTTTAGCTGGAGGCTATACAAAATATATATATTTTCCGACAGTCAAGCAAACAAAATACTCAGGTTTCTCTTTGTTAACCTTCAAACAAAAATACTTCTGACATGAAGATTTGTCTGCAAAATATAAGGAATTTATTTCTTAAAGAAGCATAAGATGATTTGGTTGATTTTGGTTGTCTGTCTCAAAATGTTATAAATAAAAACAGATTATTTTTAAACCTTTTTGCATTTACATTCAGCTTCTTAAAAGACAGATTTGGGCATTCTAGCAAATATTCCACAGACCTTTCTATCTACTGATATTTAATAGTCTAGTGGCCGAGTTTCATTGTTTTGCCAAATTAAACATAGTTGATTGAGCAAGTCTAGCTATAGAAATATACTTCTGAAAAATGTAGTGTCTTTATATTGACAAAGTGATAACTTTCAGTGAATTCCTAATTATATTGGCACAAAGTCAAGATAATTCTGAGACTTTTTAAGTGTTTACACTACTAATGTCACAACTGTAGAACAACATATATCAATGATGCACCTGCCCTATGCTATTCTCAGCACCTTCCTTTCGATACTTCCGCTCAGCTCTCACGACTGATAACTTTTGAGGTTTTCCTGCTTTAATTCACTCAAACAAACCTTATGTTTACAATAACTGTATTTCTGCCTCTGCTTGAAACAAAGCATTTCTGCTTTGTTATATTCATTGATCAGAACACCTGAAACATATTTAGGACACCCTGCCATCAAGCAGCACTGTTTGAACTTTTATGCTCGGCACTGTTTGAACTTCCATAGAAATATTGTATTCTTGTTTTTAGGAGATAGGGGGAGAGATGTACTTTCAGACTTGCAAATTTCTGTTAATGTAGCATTACAATAAAATAGGATTAGTTCATCTACTTGTGTTTCCTAAGCACTATTGTTCGCACATAAAACATATTTAGAAAGCTACAAGTAGGCTCCTCCCTCTGTATGTATTGTATTAATTTATTTAAACATTTATATAGACACCCAGAGTTTGGTGTAGGACAGGCGGCTATATAAATAAATAAAACACATAGCTACCCATTTTTATTTATTTAAAAAAAATTAAAAGGTGTGCATCTTATACCAACCTCTTGGTGGCTCCCAATCAAGAATTAAAACAATATCAGTAATTCATAAAACAATACAAAACCACATTAAAACTATAAGCCAGTGATGGCGAAACTATAGGCCCGTTTTTCACACTCCCCAGGGAAGCCTCTGGAGCCTGGGGAGGGTGAAAAACGGGCCTACCGGGCCCACCGGAAGTCGGGAAATGGGCCATTTCCGGCCTCCAGAGGGCCTCCGGGGGCGGGGGAGGCCATTTAGCAATAGCAATAGCAATAGCACTTAGACTTATATACCGCTTTACAGTGCTTCACAGCCCTCTCTAAGCGGTTCACAGAGTCAGCCTATTGCCCCCAACAATCTGGGTCCTCATTTTACCCACCTCGGAAGGATGGAAGGCTGAGTCAACCTTGAGCCGGTGAGATTTGAACCGCCGAACTGCAGCTAGCAGTCAGCTGAAGTAGCCTGCAGTACTGCACTCTAACCACTGCGCCACCTCGGCTCCTTATTTTCGCCCTCCCCAGGCATTGAATTATGGGTATGGGCACTTGCGCATGCACGGTAGCGCGCACGCACTTTCGGCACCCGAGGAAAAAAATGTTTGCCATCACTGCACTACTTAGTTCATTTTCGAACTAGAAAAAATCTAGCTTGTTATTTATTGAAATACATAAAGTATAATTAACTAGTAAAATTGTCTTTGTTTCAAAAACCTACTTATAACTTAGGGCTTTTTTTTTCTCCTTTTGGTAGTTGTTTTAGAATGCATATTTTGCTTGGGTGCAAGAATTCAATTTCTTCTCATGCAGCTTCTCTCCATTTCTGTGCCCCTTGCTGGCAGTCCCTATACTTTCTTCCATGAATTGAGATCAACCAGTAGCTGTGCAGCACATTTTTTCAAGTAGGATTCCGGTGCCTCAGATTCATTTTCAGTAATCCCTTCTGACTGTAAGGTGCTACTGGTAAAAATAAGTTATTTGCACTAGTGTATAAATATTGTAGGTCAACTGGAGTTACTCTTCATCGATATGAGCAGCACCAGATGTGTTTGCTTTTCCAGATTTTAATTTCAAAACACTCTGGCCTTTTATTCCTAACAGGTAACTCAGTGTTATTCTTTCTTTTTTTCCCCTTGGGGATATATGCATATTATCTGGAGGAAAAAAAGTTCCAATGGTTGGCTGACTTGCTTGAATTCAGTCTTAGGAAAAAAATTTCTCCCCTTTCTACCTGGTCTTATTTTTTTAAACGAGGTGTGGTGTGAATGCTTTCAAGTCAGTGTTGACTTCTGATGACTGCCTGAACTGGTCCCTGTAGGTTTTTTGGCAATATTTCAGACATGATTTGACCTTCCTAGAGCTGAGAGTGCAATCTACTGCCCCTCTCAAGAGTTTTCTCCTGCCCTAAATGCACAGGGTGGAAATCCTTTCCAGGCTACAGAAACGAAGCTTGGATCTTCACAATCCCTGCCTTGTTTCTCCAGGGCGTGGGTTTTCTCTTCAGCACATGCAGGGGGGAAGAACTCCTACACTAGGCTGGAGAAATGAACTGGGGATCCTGAGTTTTGTTTCCGCAACCTGAATCAGAATAGAGCTGGAAGGGACCTTAGAGGTCATCTAGTCCAGCCCCTGCTCAAGCAGGAGATCCTATACCATTTCAGACAAGTCTAGACTGTTCTTAAAAGCTGGGTGACTTTTACCCAGTCACTCTTTTTCAGCTCAATTCACTTCACAGGATTGTTGTGGGGAAAACCAGGGGTGAAATCCAGCAGGTTCTGACAGGTTCTGGAGAACCAGTAGTGGAAATTTTGAGTAGTGGGCTTTGTAGAATAATTTGACACCCCCCCCCTCTTCTTTGTGGCAGCCTCTCGAATACTGGAATACTGCTATCATGTCCCTCTAGTCCTTCTTTTCTCTAGACTAGCCAAACCCAAATCCTCCAACCATTCTTCATATGTTTTAGCCTCCAGGACTTTAATCATCTTAGTTGCTCTTCTTTGCACTTTTTCCAAAGTCTCAACATCTTTTTTCTAATGTGGTGACTAAAACTGGATGCAGTATTCCAGATGCGGTCTTACCAAGGCTTTATAAAGTGGTACTAATACTTCACGTGGTTTTGATTCTAGGATTGACGACATCCGTCCCCTTGTGCATGGAGGAAAGGAATCCTTCGTCAGGGACAGCATGTTGCAACCTTCCCTGCCAGCTTCTCCTTTGACTTTCTGGGGAAGCCAGCAGAGACGATTGCAAATGGTGGTCAGAAGATCGTAAGAAGTTTGGCACCCAGATCATGATCACATAACCACAGGAGGGGTGGGGTGGGGTGACATTTTACTATGGCCAGAAGTGCTTCATGGACCATAAAGCACCTTTTCTGATCTGTTGTAACTTTCAATAGTTATTAAGTGACGAGTTGTAAGTTGAGAATTGCCTGTAGTACCATTTATGGATCACAATTGGAACTGGACCATCACTAAGTAGCATTGTCATTAAGTGCAATGTCACATGACCATGCTGTCTAGCTGCAGTCATTAGCAAATCGTTAAATGCAATACAGGGGTAAAATGCTCCCGGTTCGCTTGTACCTGTCAGTTGCCGTAGAGCCGGTCGCCAGCAATATATATCATGTGACTGTGACTTTTGACTTCCTGCCAGCTTTCTAATTAACTTTTTTTGCTTATCAGAAACTGGCTGAGAAGGTGGTAAATGGTGATCATGTGACCATAGGATGTTGTGACCATTGTAATTGCCTGCCAGTTACCAACCATCTGAATAATAATCATGCGACTACATGGACAGCCACTATCTAAGATAGTTGATTTTTAAAATAGTCCTATGTCTTCTTTGTTAGTACTGTTTGTAACTTTCAAAGGTCTCTGAAGAAGTAGTTTTCATTTCATTTAATTAATTGTATTACTATGCCGCCCAACTCCCAAAGGACTCTGGGCAGCTTACAACAAGGTATGCAAGTTGGTATGCAAGGACTATCTGTACTCTTACTTAAATACATCTTCACTTCATCTTCAAGATAAATTCAAATGTATGTGTCATGCCCCCGTCAGAGTCTGAATCTGAGACGGAAGACGAACAGCTGACAGAGAGCAGGAGAGTGGCTCCATTGGCTGTGGAGGAAACTGGGGAAGGGCAAAGTCAGGCTGGGCAGAGCAGGGGAGAAGTAGAACAAGGGAGAGGGGGTTCAGATGAAGACCAAGGCCCACCCCCTCCTCATTCTAGGGCACGCAGGGAAGAACGCAGAAGAGAGCAACGTGGGTTGCGTGGCTTACAAGGAAGGAAAGGGCCCTGATTTCCTTCACAAGGCACACCTGGGGATGGAGTTTAAAGGAGAGGCAGTTGGGAGGGGCGTTTGTCGGGAACAAATGCTGAATTCATCTAGTGTTGAGAGTTGTGGCTTGCATTCCTGGCATTCCTCCTGACTGTTTATAGTATTGTAGTGTTTCTTTGTGCTTATCTTGTCTTGCTGTAATTATTGCCGTGAATTCTTCGCTTTCTTTGCGGGGTTTGAATTCTGGCCAACTTTATACCGGACTTTTGGCACGACGGACTTTCTTGTTATTTAAGGACTTTAAAAGCTAGCTACTAAGAAACCTTTATTAGTAGTAAAAGGGTATTATTTTGCAAACAATGTGTGTGCATCATTTCGTAGGGCTTGCCGTGCTAGGACATAACAAAATGGTCATAAGTCACGTTTTAAAGTGCTGTTGTAACTTTGAGCAGTCATTATATGAATTGATGTAAGTTGAGGACTTATCTGCAAAAATTAGAACCAACGGGATTGTCATGCCCCCGTAGGAGTCTGAATCTGAGACAGAAGACAAACAGCTGACAGAGAGCAGGAGAGTGGCTCCATTGGCTGTGGAGGAAACTGGGGAAGGGCAAAGTCAGGCTGGGCAGAGCAGGGGAGAAGTAGAACAAGGGAGAGGGGGTTCAGATGAAGACCAAGGCCCACCCCCTCCTCATTCTAGGGCACGCAGGGAAGAACGCAGAAGAGAGCAACGTGGGTTGCGTGGCTTACAAGGAAGGAAAGGGCCCTGATTTCCTTCACAAGGCACACCTGGGGATGGAGTTTAAAGGAGAGGCAGTTGGGAGGGGCGTTTGTCGGGAACAAATGCTGAATTCATCTAGTGTTGAGAGTTGTGGCTTGCATTCCTGGCATTCATCCTGACTCTTTGAATTATTGTCGTGCTTCCGTGTGCTTATCTTGCTGGAATTATTGCCGTGAATTCTTCGCTTCTGGAACTCATTATCTTGCCCTGCTGGAGTGATTGATTTGCAGTCATTCTGCTTACAGCGTTTGGACTGGAGTATCTGCAGCCAGGAGCTGCTGCAGGTTTGTGGGAGAGCTTTTCTCCAGGCCGGAGAGTAAATGGGACATTGGGGGCAAAGTTGGTGCCAATAAAGGGACTCATACCAGTTCTCTGGATGTGTTGCCTTTGTGCCACGCCCCGGGTCACCACAGTATGAGTTTTATGAACTTGAAACTATTATTGTTCATTACTTAACGTGTACTTTTGTTAGCTTGTTTTTATTTTATTTATATGCCACCTCCCTCCTTGAGGCGACAGTAGGTGGCCTACACCAAAGTGAAAACAATGAGATAAAATATTAAAATATTAAAATAAATAGTAATATTAAAATTGACTTAATTTAAAGATGTCAAGGAGATACAAATGAGGTGGAGGCACAGTCTTATAAGATGAAGAGTCGCCTTATTGGTGAGATATTTAAATTTAATAAATAAAAAAATCTATTTGTTGCAGATCTTCCTTCCTGAAGCATAAATCAACTACCAACATGTTCAGTCTCATAATTATGTCAGATTTAAGTAATCTTTTTATTTCAAGAAGTTCTGGCTGAATTTGAAAATAGAAGTAGATTGTTATCATATAGCAATGCCTAAAATCAATATGTATTTGTCTATCTGTAGTGTGTGTGTGTGTGTGTGTGTGTGTGTGTGTGTGTGTGCGCACGCAAAATTAATTTAGCAAATAGAAAATTTAAATTTGGGTATACATGGGAATTCTATGACCATAAAGTATCTGTATTTTTTATGATGGGATGAGCAGCATTACCAGTATTACTTCATAACTCTGTCAAAAGAGTTTTGATTAATATCCGGTATTTAGTTTCAGCTTCCAAAAAAGTATCCATGACTAAAAAGACTGAAAAAGGAACTAAATATGTGCGTAGAGGTGTATTAAAAATGGGAAATGTTGACTTAAAACACTTCTAGAATAGTTAAAACAACCCATTTCTGTCTCAAAGTGCCTGTTGGGAACTCCGAAGATACTATACTGAATTTAAAATGTTTTGCACAATTTTATAAATTTAGTTTCTTTGACTTGTACCATTTATTGTGCAGTTATGCTTCAGTCTTATCCATGCTATCTAAGGCAGCTGGTATTTATCCATCAAGAATTTCGGTATGATGCCAGGATATTCATTTTTAAAACAAATCAATATTTATGTAATATCTGGGAGACTCCAGCTTCCTATCTGTCTTATATAACCAGAAACTGGACAAAACCAAAAGGTCCTTCAATTATGAGTGACAATTATTATTACATCTTAGGCCACCTATCTTTTAAATAAATTTGAGTTTAAATGATCAAATAACATATTGGTTGCCTTACGTTTTTGGATGAAAAATCCATCATTAAAAATGTTTTCTATTTTTAAAATCAACTATCTTATGTCACATTGAATTATCCCCTCAGTTACATATTTGTGAGAGCATGGAAGCTATTTATACTGAATCACATGATTGGTTCATCTGACTCAGATTGACATCATTTTGTTAAAGAATTTTTTTTTAATTCATGGATGTTGAGAAATAGAGTAGCACGTTAAATATAGGGACCCAGCTGTTAATGTTTGTTAATTCTATTTATGTTGCAGTAGAAAGCACAAGATCCATGCTGCTTTACACTATAGATTATATATTTAAATACGTTTTAAATATATATATAAAATTTAAATAATAGCAGTACAATCTGATTGACATTATCAAGATATGTATCACTGGCTCTAGTTTGACCATTTTTTTTTTTATCATACTCATGGATTGGTCTGTTCATTTATAGAAAAAAAACCACCATTGTGTCCTTGTCCTATGTTGTTTGTCCTTTCTCCGTTGTTTCTTATCTAGTTTTAAGAATGGCCATATGGTGATTCTGGCTGGTTGGTAAGAAGTCCACATATTAATGGTTGAAAGTGAAGCCAATTACTAGTGGAATGGTGTGCTCCCCTTGACTTCATATATTTAAATAAAAGGTACAGTATATTACCAAATGCAGGACACATTTTATTGAGATTCCTACACTGAGCAGTGGACTAAGTTTGATGAGGGAAGGACCCTTCCTTTTACTTTATCTGTGCAGAATCTAAAGAAGGTGCCTACTTTTTTTTGGCATAAATCCTTCAGGTTTGTTTTGATCTGTTGTAGCTTCTTACAAGTTAAAAGAGTTCTCTGTTATTAGGGAAACCTGAAGCCATGTGTTGAAATCTATCTCAAGCCCTTTAGGACTTCAGTGTACCTAGAGTATCTCCATAGTACGGTTGATAGAACAGGGGGGAACGAAGGGGAAAGAGGCGAAAAGTAATGGTATCTTATTCTCCCGTTCCTTGTAATGTGTTTTATGTAGTGTGATATATTGTACTTTATGGTACACTTTCCCGTATAAAAAATTATCGAGACTATAAATTGTGTTCATTTTTTGTTTTTTCTTGTAGCAGTTGTTACTTATGTAATGCTCATCTGTGAGTGGCCTTATTTTGCTTCTCAATTTATAACATAATGGCAATATGTATCATTAGACAGTAGACATATTCTTAGTACAAGTAGTCCTCAACTTATAACCATTTATTTAGTGATCATTCAAAGTTACAATGGCACTGAAAAAAGTGACTTATAACCTGTTCTCACACTTACAACTGTTTCAGCATCCCCATGGTCATGTGATCAAAATTTGGGCATTTGGCAACTGGCTTGTATTTATGATGGTTGCACTGTACTCACTGCATGGGGTCATGTGATCACCCGTTGCAACCTGCTCAGCCAACTTCTTACAAGCAAAGTGAATGGGGGAAGCCAGATTCACTTATCAACTATATGATTCACTTAACAACTGAAGTGATTCGCTTAACAACCATGGCAAAAAAACCCCTTCTAAAATGGGGCACGACTAATGTAAAAATTGCCTTGCTTAACCTCAGAAATGTTGAACTTGTTTGTGGTCATAAGTCAAGGACTGACTACCTATATATGTGTTATACATACGTGTGTGTGTGTGTATGTACACAGTCTTACTGCTGGATTGGGTAAATCGCTTTATAGCCATATCAGAGGGTAGAGAAATACTTTGTAAAAATAAATTCATGCTTAAATGGGCTTTAGTATCCTTTGTAATAAAAATAAGGAGCATATTCAGCATTTTTCATCTAGTTTGTAAAAAAAACCTCTCCTGATGTGCTGCCACCGAATGTGGAATTTAAGAAACGTATATATTTAAGTCATAAATTATTATCTTAGCTACTTTTCCAGAAGTAGTACCCGGTAATAATATAAGCACATTTGCTTCTACCCATCCTACCCAATCTCCTTAACTGTTGGCTAGGGAGTGTTTTCTGGCAGAGTCCAGAAGGAGAGCCTTTCCTGCTGTGGCACCCTCCCTTTGGAACATAATTCATTTGAGATTAGATTAGTTTATCCCTGTTGGCCTTTTGTAAAGTCTTGAAAATATGGCTTTGTGCCCAACCTGCGACTCTGTGCATGAGTTAGAGCCCACCTTCTGGTTGATGATGATAGATTAAACTATGCTCAGGTACTATGTGTTTCTATTTTTATTTTTTTTAATATTATTTGTATTTATTTATTTATTTACTTATTTACTTATTTACTTATTTCTTTATTTATATAGCTGCCCTTTTCACAGATTCGTTAATAGCGGGCTGTGTACAATAAAAGAACAATAATAAAAAACTAACAATTAAAAATACAGCAATTAAATCACCAATCATTGTGAATGCCCAGAATCACATAAAAGTGAGATAGGCTATATAAAATATGAGTGAGTGAGTGAGTGAGTGAATGAATGAATGAATGAATGAATGAATGAATATGGGAGGAAGGGAAGGAGAGGAGTGAATGAATGAATGAATGAATGAATGAATGAATGAATGAATGAATGAATGAATGAATGAATGAATTTAATCTCTCGGTTCTTAACCTGAACTCTTATTGAATATTGTGATCTCAAAAATCAGTCTTTGAGTCATAAATTTTTGCACTGGTTTATATTGTATATGCATACCTCATATGATCACAAAAATAAATTGAATAGGATCTTGGTGTTATGTCTAATGCAATATAAGAGTGAAATTTTGGCATTCAAAGAGTAGCTATATCTCTCTCTTAAGAAAGAAGCAGATGGAAATGGTTTGTAACTCAGATGTTATCTTGTTAAATAACTAAGATGCAACGTGATATATCTATCTTTAAATTAGAAACTTATCCAACAGGTTTACATGTTGAAACATAACTATCAGAATGTGGTCAAAATCATTTCACTTTTCTGATGAAGCCTGGGCATCAGCAAGTATGTTTAGCTGCATATTTTATGTCCTTCAGTAATAGCAGTGAGGAATTGAATTATTTGCTTATTACATTCTAAATTATTCAGCACATCAAAGTTACTTTGTGGAAGAACAAATTTGGTATACAGAAGTTTTGCGTAGTTGAACCTGAAACTTTAGCAAAATGTATTCATTCTGTTTGTAGCATATATTATATCCCACTCTCATATAAATTAGGTACTACAGTAGTCAAATTTTATTAAGTCTTTGGCCCTTTAAATTATTCTGCAGCCATTTAGGCAAAGTAATTTCTGGGGCTGTAAAATAGATTGGGATGTTGAGAAATATAATACGTAGATAAGAGCAAAAAGAGGGGGGATTGAACTCTTTTGAACACCCCCTTCTGCATTCCCTCCAAATATCTACTGTATTGGAGTGGGCTCTCAAAATCTTGGGAAGGAGGCATCATTAGCAGCTACAGGTAAGAGGCAGATTGAAAAAAATTGCACTCATCTCTGTTCAACTGATGTAAGCTTTCCATCAGCAGAGGAAAATTAGTACCCTTAGGCCAGTGGTTCTCAACCTTCCTAATGCCGCGACCCCCCCCGTGACCCCCGCCCCGCCGCCGCAACCCCCACCCCTCCCCGCGTGCGATGAGGTGACGGGGCATGGCACAGCGTTCTGCGCATACACAGGGGGTAAAAGAACCCAGATGGCGGCGTCCGGGCGGGTGGACGAAGTCTCCCGCTTCCATCGCTACCGGCTGTCTGGTGAACCGGGAGCATTTCACCCCTGCTGACGGTGGCACCAAGATGGCGGGCTAGCGCATGCGGCGACCCCTGTTAAAGGGTCGTTTGACCCCCAAAGGGGTCACGAACCACAGGTTGAGAACCGCTGCCTTAGGCGGTAGTATTATATTGTCATGTTGGTTCTTATTTGAGCAAAGTTCAGATAAGGCCAAGTGGGTAAGGTTTGCCTCATATTTATAGTTATACTGATTTGAATGTACAGAATATAGAATAATCCTAGTAGAATGTTTGTTTAGGTCTTCTAATATGTAAAAACGTATTAGCGACATTTGTCATTATGTTCATAGGGTTCAGCAATATACTTCCAACTCTATTTTGTTTCAGCTTATATGTCGGTTAAAACAAATTCATGTCTTACACAAAAGGATTTTTTTTAAAATCCTTAATGTATTATATTTATTGAAGACTTTTTAAACTACTGTTTTAATGCTGGATTACATTAATTAAATTAATCCATCATAGTATTGGATTTGGGTCAGCACTTATTTTCATCTGTTTGGCAAGCATGTTTAATTTTTCATGGATGATTATGGAAGCTGTAATTTAAGCAACTGGAAATTTGCTGTTATTGATCTCCTCAGAATTTTCTGAAAACAGAAAAAGACTTTTAATTTAGCATAATGGCATCAACAGACCACTAGGGGACTTAATTGTAGGCACTTAATAAATGGTTTTTGTCATAGACCAGTATTGTATTAGGATTTTGTATGGATTATTCTAGTTATCACTAGATTAATTGTCTTTCTTATATTTTTAATATTTCAAACACTGTAAATTATTTTTAAGGACATAATTAGATAGCTGTATTCTATGTTTTGTCATGCAACTGCTGTTCTTGCTATTAGTATTTCACTATAACACATTACAAGTAATGACATGGAAAATAGCCCTAAATTTAACTATTATTAATGATACTTGTGGTCCTGGCAATTCTTTCTAATAATAAAGGCTTGGAACTGTCAAATGATTGCACACATATCCTAATCTTTTTAGATAGCTTTTTAATCCAAGTCATCAATCATACTTATTAGCTTTTACAACTGCAAGCTGCTGTCATTTAAATGTTGCTTGTATTGGGAGATTGTGCTGGCAGTGATCTGCAGGTGTAACTTTCACTCAAACACTATTCCCCAGTAGCAAACTAGTATCTAAGTTTGGAGAGAGTGCCATCTTCAGTTTCAAATGTCTATTGAAGAATAATATTATGTTTGTATATTGAGGTTTGGTTTTTTTTTTTGTCCTTTGACTATAAATTTATTCCTGTCTGCTTTATGCATGACAATAGGGTGGGAAGTATATACATTTATATTGGCTAATATTACTAGTATTGAATTGTTACTTTATAAACATTTTATGTATATTACTTTCAATAGTCTCAAGAATTTTAATGTTTACATAATATTTTCAATATGGGTTTTTATATTGTACCCCAACATAGTAATAGTTACTGTTTTTATTTATTTATAAGTACTCATCAGACTGCTGAATTTATATTTGTGTTTTTGAAAGGATAAATGAAAAATAATACAACAGTGATATTGATGAAATCAAATTATTGTACCCTTTGTATACATTTTATTCTGCTCATTTGTAAATTCAAATGTTAATTTGCTATTTCAATTGTATTGGTATTCCACTTTTCAGTAGATTGCTGTAGTACAGAGTCTTTCCTTGATTTCTGATATATTCTATAAGAGACATTGCAGTAGGAATAGAGTGTTGCTATTATTACCGTACTACTATTCCTCTTTTTAAAAAACCTCACCATCTTAAAAAAACATTAATGCTACTGACCCTTTGTCTATAATGAAATATAATGCTAGTTTGTGTAGATCTCCTACTTGCCTTTAAATTTAAAAGACTTCGTAAAATACAAAGCATATGTGCCATAGTGACAGCAGGCAAGTAGGAACTGTGGTACTGGGTTCATTAAAAGAGCCTTGAAATACACGCACCACATCAGATAGGTGAAAGACAAAAGCTGTTGATGTGAGCGACCTCTGAATGCAAGTCATATAAACAGAAGCATGTAGAAAGCTTGTGGTCTGAGACAAATCTGCTTCTAACTCAGAATTGGCTTTGGTTAATTTAGAATTTGTTCTCGAGGAAGGAAGTATCTTTAGCTCTACCTGAAATGTGACAATAATGCTCTCTGCAGAGTTAGCTGATCCAGTAAAATTCTGTGCGTGGTAGCTTGTGTGTATGTTTTGCTAAAAAATGTGCTTGGGAATTCTCCTAATCTACTTAAGTCTTTTAAGAGGAAAATGAGGTAAGCTTGAAATTTATTTCCATATCATTTCTTATTTATAAGAACAAAGGGAAGACAAAAATATACATGTCTTAAAGAATAATTATGGTTTTAATTATTGATATGTTAAGGGAACTACCGTAGTGTTGTCATGAATTAGATCTTTTACAATTAAAATATAAATTTCATATTTGCTTATAGAACTTCACAACTGATTATATATCTAGCATTGTTTTATAAAGCTGTGTATGATCTGAATGTATGTTTTATAGACAAAAATATAAATGTCCATTGATAACTCAGATAATTTATAATTGAATTATTCATTTTTATTTTGTGGGGAAAGCAATGTTAAGTAATCTGTAACTTTAGAAATTGGTTTTCTAAATAACAGCATAGTTATATTCACATTTACTTAGAAATCCTGTTGTTTAATGAGTATTCAGAATGTATGTATGTGTGTGTAAAGATTTTGTGTGTGTGTGAATTGTGATAGCAAATAAACTGTTGCTATTTAAACCAAACAATGACACATGCCTTTCTTTTCTAGTACTTTAAAAGAGTAACATAAAGCATTGAAATAGTTTTGTTCCTTTTAGAAATAGATTCAGTACTGTAGAGATTTCACTAATGTATCTGTCTGTAACACAATGTTGCCTATTGTTGCTTTGGCACAGTTTCTTAGGCTGTTTTTTAAAAGAATGTGCACTTCAAGTATAAAGTTAAATGGTGTATTCAGATTCTATAATATTAGTAGATTCTAACAAATACTGCTTTTGAACAGCTTGTTTCCTTGAAGATAATTTATATTCAAGATAATTTAGGGATTTTAAAATTAATTAATTTATTGTAGAAAAGTTTTAGAGAGAAAGAAAACAGATTTACAGTTACAGGAAGTTGCTAAAGGAAAGTATTTTGTAGAATAGGATGATAAATTATTATAATCAATTTGTTCCTCAGTTTAGTTTATATGATCCAGTGAACAGCATGCAGGAGTATCAGATTGCAAGTTTCTTTAATTAGGATGCACACTGGTGGATCTGATATTTTTATCAGTTACAAATTTTAAACTAAAAGTTTATAAAATAGGATTTCATGCATTTTATTCTGATAAAACTTTGACGTTTGCATTGTTTTTAAAGGCATATGTTTACTTAGAATTATACTAAGTGCCTCCTCAAAAATAGTTTTTTGTAGAACTATTTTCCTAGCCTGAATCACAAAAGAATATATGCTGAGAAAAAAAGGTCCATGCTTAGATAGTTGTAAAAGAATTATAAAAAACTACATAAAATCATTTAAAAATATTAAATCATTCACCGTGCACTTATTCAGTATATATAGAATGACAAATAAGAGTGTACAATGCAAAATAAAAAACAAAAGAGAAATTAAAACATGAGTTATGACATAGAATTCAGTAGCATTTATTGGCAACTGTTTAATCTTCTTTATGTAGACTTCTGTGAAATGTGGATAGCAGCTCTCAGAATCTTTTCAAAACATGTCACTGGAACATATTTATTGCTTATTTGAAAATGACGTTTAGGGAAATTTACTATGAGTACAAAATATCATTACATAAAATTGTTACATATATAGGAAGTAGTCATATGACCTACACATAAGTAATTAAGTAAATCCAGTTTGTCTTAACCACACCCATTTCTTTGTCCTTCCAAGTTTTTGGAACATGATCTTAACGCCAAAGATAGTGGATTGGGCATTAATTATTTTTAGTTACTTGCAACTAAACTTTGTTTTGTTTTTGTAATCCAATATGGTTTAAAGAGAATATAAAATATAACTGCATTATGGATTTTCACTATTTAATATTTGTTACTGATACGAATTGTATGCTGATTAAAGTTGTTTGAAATTGCAGGAGTTTCCTAGGACTGAGTAATAAATAATTGTATCAATTTGAGCATCTTCCTTCTTTTTGTAGCTTATGTAAATAGGGCCTTATACTTTATGTTCTAGGATTGCTGTAAAATAATACAGTACATGTTCTATTGTAAACCAAGCAGCATAACTAGGCAATTCTCACTTAAGTGGGACAAGCAATTCTGCTGCTAAGTGGAATGAGAAATCATGTGACCGTGATATGCTTTCAGACTAGAAAAAGAAAAACTACTATACTCAATTTCATACCTTTGGTTTTTGTTTGCCTCCTAACCACTCCCCTGCTCAAGTGCCTGCTTACTATCTTGTACACATCAAAAGTAATTCGATCGCATCGGAAGCCCAGGGCTGGGAACCACAGGTATGCTATTCAAACAGCTTACTCTCTTGAAATATCTTCCTCTCCAATCTCTCCATTCTGCAATGAGGAGGGAGGGAGAAAAACAAGCAGGGGTGAAATGCTCCCAGTTCGGGCGTGCCTGCCAGTCGTCGGAGAGCCAGTAGCGACGGCAGCGCTAGGCTTCGCCTACCTGCCCGGACGCCGCCATTTGGGTTCTTTTACCCTCTGCGCATGCGCAAAGCATTCTGCACATGCGCAGAGGGTAAAAGAACCCAAATGGCGTCCGGGTGGGTGGGCAAAGCCTAGCGCTGCCGTCGCTACTGGCTCTCCGACGACCGGCAGGCACGCCCGAACCGGGAGCATTTCACCCCTGAAAACAAGTGATTTCTGTAGGCAATTTCTTTGCCTCATTCTTCTACCCCACCACCTCTGAGAACGGAGAGATTAGAAAGAAAGGGATTGCAAGGGAGTACGTTTTTTGTCTTCTACACATTGAAAGCAATGTGATTGCATCAGCAGTTCCAGTCTGGGAGCCATGGGTGCAATACACAAACATCTCACCTCTAAAGATAGTTTCAGCATCTGACTTCTAAAGAAAATGTTGAATTGAACTGTATTTTATATCTTTCTATCATTAGTGACTTCAGAAGTGTGGTTCATACTTGAAATTCAAGTCATTTTCACACAGGTAGGCAAAGGTATACAGGTAGTCCTTGACTTATGATCACAATTGAGCCCAACATTTTTGTTGCTAAGTGAGACATTTGTTAAATTTGCCCCATTTTATGACCTTACTTGCTGCAGTTGTTAAGTGAATCACTGCAGCTGTTAAGTTAGTAACACGGTTGTTAAGTGAATCTGGCTTCCCCATTGACTTTGTTTGTCAGAAGGTCACAAAAAGTAGTCACTGAACCCTGGGACACTGCGACTGTCATAAATGCAAGTCAGTTGCCAAGTATCTGACCATGGGGATTCTGCAACGATTGTAAGTTTGAAAAATGGTCATAAGTCACTTTTTTCAGTGCCATTGTAACTTCAAATGATCACTAAATGAACTGTTGTAAGTCGAGGACTACCTGTATATGAAATCACTAAACTTTGCATTGAGATCCCAGTATCGAGAGACAGGAATATTACTCATATATGTAAATAAAATTGTTTCAGTGGACGTATTTTCCAAATTTACACCATTGCTCCCATTGTGAGAGGATAATACGTTACACATCTGTTGTAACTTTTATAAAAATCTGAAGTCAGAATTAATCAACCCCAATTTGGAGAACTTCCTGGCAATGAGAATGAAGCATATTACTATTTATTTATTCTTTTCATGTTTTTCTGGGTAGATACAGTATGTACCGGTCAGTGACCATAAATAAATGCTCTAAATTATGTTATACCCTGCCTTTCTATTCTAGCAAATACTGGTCTGAACCATCTAAGAAAGAAGACAGTTGGGAAGAATGGAATAGGAGTAAATACTGCTGTTTTCTAGAGAAAAGAGAAAAAATGGGAGAAAGTTAGGTCAATTGGCTGTGTGGGTTGGAAGAGGGAATTACAATGTTGTTTGTTGTTTTGTTGTAAAATCAATTAGGCTTTTCTAACAATGAGTGTTTTTAAATACTGTAGGACCGTGATGGCAAACCTATGGCACGCGTGCCAGAGGTGGCACGCAGTGCCCTCTCTGATGGCAGGCGAGCCGTCACCCCAGTTCAGCTCTGCCGTGCATGCACATATGCCTCCCGCCGGCCAGCTAGTCTTCAGGTCTCTGCCATGCATGCGTGGGGGGCGGGGCACATGGGATGCGTGCATGCACGGGGGTGCACGTGCATGCACGGAGGCAGGCCATGGAGGTCATGGTGCATGTGTGGGGGCCGTGCGCGCATTGCATTTTGGGATTCGGGCATGCGCACGCTTTGGGCATTTAGTCTGGAAAAGGTTAGCCATCACTGCTGTAGGAGATTAATACCTGAGAATATATTGTCCTCTTCTAGCTTTGATTTAATGTTACTAATGTCTTGGAAATGTTTGATATCAGGATATGTTTATTAATACAACAGAGATATTCCATAATATATTCTTAAATTCCATTTATATGTGCAGGTCTTATAAGTCTGGTCTGGAGAGAAGTAAAAATCTGTATAGAAGCAATGTAGATAAATAACGTTTGAAGATTTGAAGTGTCCTCAAAGTATTAGAAAGGACACTTCTCAAAGTATATGTTGACTTAAGTGAAGTACTCCTCTTTGTATAATTAAAGCAGCTACTTCCTCTTTGACTGATGATCTGGGCTGCATCAAAGTCTCCCTCTAGCTCTGGCTGTGTATATGCATACAAATCCTTTTCACAAGTGTCCCCAGAAATGTATTAGCTCTACAAGCACATATGGACAGCCAGCCCTGGAAGAACCTTCTGTGGGATGTGACTACTTTAGCTCTTCACAGAGGCTACTTTCCTTGCGTCAACACATTCTACAAATACTTGGTTTAAATTGTTAGCACAGTCCTATTGTGTCTACTATCTGAAATACTTTCATTTCCTTATGGACCATTTACCTATTTTTCCTCTCTTAATACTTTTCTTTTTTTCTCTACTGAGCACCCTGGTTTGTTCTCAAAGTATTAGGTAAAGATTTCCCCTGTCTAGTTGTATCCAACTCTAGGAAGTAGTGCTCATCTCTGTTTCATGTGGCCAGCATGACTATATTCCAAAGGCACACAGAACAGTGTTACCTCCCCACCAAATTGGTACCTATTTATCTACTTGTATTTGCATGCTTTCAAACTGCAGGTGGACAGGAGCTGGGGCAAGTAATGGGAGCTCACCCCATTGTGTGACGCTCAGGTCTTGAGCCCAGGCTGTCACCTTTCCAGCTGATAAGCTCAGTGTCTTTAACTGCTGAGCCATCACACCCCCATCTCTAAGTATTAAACAATTCCATATATTTGTAAAGGATGCACTTTGGTGCATTAAACACTGGCAATGAATATCTTTTGAGTTTTTGATAACAGGTGCAAAAGAAGAGAAAGGGGGAAGCTGAGGCTTGCTATTTATTGCTCTTAAATAAAAGATAGCAATGATTTTCACTTGTATTTTGAACATCATCAATAAATATTTCTTACTAATGAAAGCTTGAAGTGGAAGCATGTATCTGATCCTGTATCTGAAAAAAATATTGAAACTTTATGTTATCTAGTTTCTAACTCTTGATTGTCAATATTAACTGTATTTCTTTATTATAAGAGTATAGATATTATTAGGCTTATAAAGTGTCTTCTATCAAAAATGTAACGTATAAGATAATGGTACGGCTTTTATGACAGTTTTATCCAAACTCTGTATTAATTTTGTATAAGTTTCAATAATAATTGCTTACATAAGTTTCAAAAGACTCAAACTCTGTAAACCATGAAAATTTGAACCTCTTAATTTGTGTTCTTTTAAAATATAAATTCATTGAATGCTGTTTTTGCATCTATTAGATAGATTGAAAAGGTGAAGCACATAATATACCGTATTTTTTGGAGTATAAGACGCACTTCCCTCCCTAAAAGTGGGTGAAAATTTTGGTGCGTTTTATAGACCAAATACAGGCCTGTTCTTGGCCTCCCGAACCCTCCGCACTTCACGTTTTCGCCCTCCCCAGCCCCCAGAAGCACACTGCAGTGCTCTGCACGTCCTGTTTTTGCCCAAAATGGGCCCTTTTATACCAAAACTGGGCCTGTTTTGGGGCTCCCAACCCCCCGCGCATCATGTTTTCACATTTTTGGCAAAAACGGGCCTGTTTTTGGCAAAAAAGGGATGTGCGGAGCACTGCAGAGTGCTTCTGGGGGCTGGGGAGGGCAAAAACGTGACGCGCTGAGGCCAAAAAACTTTTTTTTTCTTGTTTTCCTCCTGTAAATCTAGGTGCGTCTTATAGTCCGAAAAATACGGTAGATGTCATTAGATCACTGCAAAATATTTGAACTTGAGCACCACACAATGGCAAAAAAATGTACCAATTTCAAGAAGATAAAACTTAATAACTAGCTCTGCCCATTTTTTTCCATTTTAGAGCTAGTCCTCAACTTACAACCATTTGTTCAGCAATTGTCCAAAATTATATCAATGCTGAACAAATGGTGGTTATAACCAGTCCTCAGAGTTATAGCTGGGCCAACACCTCCACAATCACGTGTTCGTAATCTGGCAATCAATTGGCAAGTGGCTTGCACTTATAACCAGTTGCAGCACCACATGATCATATGGAATAATTTAGTCCCCCTTAGAAGCCAAATTGTAATTATGTTTGCTATGCTGCATGATGTGTTGTATCTATAGGAACCATTCTTGCTTAACTTGTGTGTGGTGTGTATAAAGTTAGTTTTGCTACTGTTGCATATTTTCCAAATATAAATTCTCAATCAAGTATTATCAGAATTGTATCTTTTCCAGTGTTGAGCAAAATTTATTCTTGCTGCTATAAGCATATATCACATTAAATTATGATGTTTTTTGTTGATTTTGTTTTTCTGGAATTATACCCAGTAAGAACAGTTGTGGTCTTATTTTGAATTTAAAGTCCCAAAATCTTCTGTATTACCCTGCATTTTTTTCACAGAATCTAGGATTTATTATTATGAGTCTCAGTAAGAAATAGAAGTAATATCAGTTCAGAAAACAATTCTATAGAATTGAAAACAGCCTACCTTTCTGATTTCTATGTGGACAAACTTAGACGTTTGATTTCTGTACTTCAAATTTTCTCAAACTGCCATTAAGGTGGAATCTGTTGATAGAATAATTAAACACTCTGTACATCGTATGTCGATATAGTAGAATATGAGAAGCATTTTACAGAGATTGTGGTGAATAATAAATATTCATTTTTTATGAAGTAAATGCATGAACTTCAGATGAGGAAATCTTTGCGGTTACGATCACTTGTAAGCATGATTTTTTTTTTCTATTTCTTCTTTTTGCAGGTGAAAAAAACGTGCCCAGATTCAGATGTTTCAGAATCTCAGAATTCCAGGTATTTGACACATTTGAGTGTTAATCACCTATAAAATTATTTATAAAAGTAATAATTAAAGCCAAAAGTTAATGAAAATAAGAGAGTGGATTATTATCAAAAAATGTAAATGCTACACATTTATGCCATGATTTGGACTATACATACATATAAATGCCAAGATTAAAACTAGGGCAAAATATGGATTATGATTTATAACATCTGTTTCTGTCTTTTACATGGAATAAAAATGGAAAAGATATTAATAAAATATTACATACCGTATTTTTCAGAGTATAAGACGCACTTTTTTCCCCCTAAAAGAGGGCGGAAATGTTGGTGCGTCTTATACACCAAATATAACCATTTTTGGCCGCCTGAAGCCCCACCCTGCGCAAAAACGGGTGCGCAGAGGGTTTGGAAGGTCTGCAGAGTGCTCCTGGGGGCTGGGGAGGGCACAAATGCCCCCGTTTTTGCGAAAAATGGGCAAAAACCAGCCCGTTTGTCACAAAAACGGGTGTGCAAAGGGTTTGGGAGGTCTGCAGAGTGGTCCTGGGGGCTGGGGGGAGCAAAAATGCCCCCATTTTGTGAAAAATGGGCAAAAAACGGCCTATTTTTCACAAAAATTAGGTGGGCAGAGGGTTTGGGAGGTCTGCAGAGTGCTCCTGGGGGCTGGGGGAGGGCAAAAACTTTTTTTTTTACTTACCTCTTCGAAATCTTGGTGCGTCTTATACACCGGTGCATCTTATACACCGGTGCGTCTTATAGTCCGAAAAATACGGTATAATACATTTCAGTGTTTGTTATGTTTGTCTCTATTTTTGCAACAAAATAAGACCATTACCTGCCTGTTAGAAACTGGGTTGTGCAAGCAGTGGGCGAGTAAGCAAAACTTCATCTGCACATGTGCAGGATGTAGATTGAGCATGAAATAATCCCTCCCTGGTTCATGGAAAAATTGCCTTCCACGAAACTGACCCCTGGTGCCAGAAAGTTTGGGGATTGCTGCTGTATACATTTCAAATGAAAATTTGTTGTACAGTAGAGCGAAGTATTATATACAGTCAACAATAAACCTTAAACTAGAGTGGCAGTAAGAGCGTGCTATGGTAGATAATATATGCCTGGAGCATGATAATTCTTTCATAAACGGGGCTTAAGAAAATATTATACATAAAGTGAAATGTCAGCATAAAAATGGGTGTTGGAGATGCTTTCCCTTGCAGAATAGCTGAGGACTTTTTATATGGGTTTCAATCTTTCATTTATTTAACTGACTTTATTGTGTATTAGTTTTGGACTTGAGAGTATTAGAATAAGTGCAGATGGAATATGTTTTTACAGTAGGGAAGTAATTAGGTTGGGTGTGGGAACGTTGTCAGGAGAATTCTTGGAGCGACATGAGTGTATCAGCAAATTCTTTGTCTTAGCTTTTCTTTTACAAGAAATATGCAAGCTGTTATTTGTGGCCTACATAATTATCTGAAGGAATTTACTGATATAAAAATACATCTAGGAGAAGAATGAGTCCAGTATATACCTGCTATGAACAAAAAAGACAATATTTAATTTGTAGTTTAGTGAAGGGGGAAAGGGAATAGTAATGAACTGTTAACGTTATCTTTTTGTAAGTTAGTAATTTTCATTAGATTGCCTACAATATTTTAATATCTGTTTTTTGCAAATTCAAGGAGATATTTACTTAAGTAATGATTTAAATAAGGACTTGTAAACTTGAAAATACTTTTATGTTATCATTAAGTAAATTGTATATATGTACTTTGAAACATCAAATGAATTTCATTTAGATTATGAAGATACACAGCATGAAAATGATTTCTTTAAAATTGATGCTTCAATATTACTTGTGTAGTCTGGGACTGCAGATCTTTCTTCACTAATTTTAAATAAAATTACAGTGCTTCCTATGGTCATCTGATTTGGTGATCACTTTTCCCCCCAATAATTCATCCAAATAAATGAAAGTTTTTGTTGTGATTGCCAAAGTATAAATGGGGCTCTTCAGAGTGACTTTGCTTTTAATTAGAAGCTCTCTCCTTTAACTTGTTGTTCAAGTTGCTATTGGCTGAGACATTATTGATGTATGATCTCATAATCTTGCCCTGCTAGGAAAACTATCATTATAATCTATTCGATTTAAACTATTTTTCATAGCTGTCAGGTAAACTTCACTGGTGCCAGTGTAGTGTGTAATATGCATATAGCATGATATAAGATCATACACCAGAGTAATATACATGTTGCACAAAATATGACGTACATATGGAAACATATGAGTAGTTGTTTTCCCCCTAACTACTTGTATAAGGATTATTCTTATTCATGTTGTCTTGTATTCTTGTATGGACTGCACCAGTAGAGGCTAAACCAATTTCGTTGTATACATGATGTACAATGAGAATAAAGGCTTTGAACTTTAAACCTCTAAGAAAACCTACCTTTACAGTAAACTGAGCATATCTAGCCATAATATTTTAATATTATTATATATGGCTTACTACAAGGAAAAGATTATTCCTGAAATATATTGACAAATGTCTATGATAACTAGTCTTCTTACAAAGAAATACAGGTCCATCCAGTCTCATTTTGCATTGTGCTTGGTTCTGTTATATAATACTCTGTGTGTGTGTCTGGGGTGTGTGTGTGTGTGTGTGTGTGTGTGTGTTTTACTGCAATTTATATATTTTTTATTTTTTGAGTAACTCCAGTTCTTACTATATATTTGTTGTTTTGACAAAATCAGTGGGCTTCGCCTAGAAGAGTTACATCTTCCGCTTTTCCTTATTGCACATTGTTTTAATTTATACTGCAACTCGAATTAGCTTGATTCACTAAAATGTTAAAATGTAATGTTAAATTATTAGATGAAGTCGTAGGGGAGCAAAGTCCAAGTCCATTCTCACCCATGCACAGTCATGTGAAAAAGTAAGTGCATCTGATATAAAGCTTTTTTCCTTTTTTAAAAAAAGTAGATATAATCAATCAATGTTCCCTCTGACATTGAAAATCGCTGCGCGGCAGTTGGAAACTGCCACGTGGCAATTTCCTGTCACGTGTGCGGCCGCGCAGCTTAGAGGGAACATTGTAATCAATATGTTGTTTTCATTTTAACAGCATAAAAGTGATGTAATTGAACAAAAAACCTCCAAAAGATTGCTTTTAGTCATTTATTCAACAAAAATTAACAGATATGCCATTTCCTTCTGTGGAAAAAGTAATATACCCTTGGCTCTAATTCCAGGTATTGCCTCCTTTGGCAGATACAACATCATGTAGGCATTCTTTTTTAATTATCTACCAATCTCTGACATTGGTTGAAAGAATATTTTCCGACGTACACAATATTTTTTTCAGATGTGTGATGTTTGAGGGATTTCTTGCACACTCAGCCTATGTCAAATCACCCCACACCTTTTGATGGGATTTATATCCAGGGTTGACCATTTCAGAACCCTCCATTTTGTTTCCAGCCATATCTTGGTGGATTTACTGAAATGTTGCAAGCTTCCATCTTCTTTATACTCCAGATCAATTAAGAATTCATAGTGAATTCTGTGATGGCGAGCTGCCCAAGCCTTGATACAGCAATGCAGCCCCAAATCTTAACATTTCTCTCACCTGATTTGCAGTTGGTATCAAGTTCTTTCATTTTTTGCCAAACAGTTCTTCTGATACTATAGCCAAATAACCCTATTTTTGCTGTGTCTGTCCAGATCACAATGTTCCAGAACTCCTATCTTTGCCTAGGTGTACATGAGCAAATGTTAGTCTTGCCCTGATGTTCTTTCTGGACAGCAAAAGTTTATTATTGGTACACTGCCTTGGAGATCTAATTTGTGCAGCTTTTTTCTAATGGCAGATTCATGTACTTTGACATCAGTAGTGGCAAATGCTACATGTAGGTCAAGTGATAACATTCTGGGGTTCTTAGCGATTTCTTTCAGCATCTTGCATTCCACTCTGAACTTGCTGTGTTGGTCTGGCCTGGGCAGGTTGATAGTTGTTTGAAATCATCTCACCTTATAAATGATCTTCTGGGCAGTGGTATGGTTGATGTCCAATTGTTTGGTGATCTTTTTAAATCCCTTCTGAGACTTATAGGCATCTGTAACCTTTCTGAAGGTCTTAGAAAGATCTTTCAATCTACGCATGGCGATACCACAAAGTTCAACAACAAAGAGCAAATCAAAGTAACTGTCTGAAGGTTAAATTAAAGAGCTTCCTCCCAGATTGTCTCTAATGATGTTCTAATCATTTATACCTGATCTGGTACACCTGATTCTAATTTTAGCTATTTGAGGCAGTGATAAATGTAGGGATCTGCTTAACTTTTTCCATATGCATTTATGTTTATATAAATTACACAATGGACTACAAAATGTAAAAGATGTGCGACACTGTTACATTATCAGTATTGTTTAAATGAAAATCAAATATTGAAATATGTTTAAAAAATTTAAAAAAATCAATGGGGAGTACTTAACTTTTTCACATGATGCTAAGGCTACTGAATGACTTGAGGTTATTGTGAGGAAAATGAATAAGGTATTATGTATTGTATATCTTCTTGAGTTTCCGGAAGAAAGACATAGTATTAATAAATAAATGAAATGTATCTCTAATTAATCAAATGAATTAAGCTTCTGTTACTGTATATGAGTACAGTAGCAGAATAACTGTAATTTACTACAGTACTTTGTTCGTGTTTTTTGTTTCTTTTAAAACCAGAGGCACTTAAGGCTGGCAGTGATCAGTTAAAATCCATAGGGAAAAATAGATATTTTCTCATTTCTTGACCCTGAAACTTGCTCAGAAATATTTTTGGCCATCAATTGATACGCTAAGGAAGTGAATAAAGTAACAAACGGTTACAGATACAGTAATAAAAGTATAATTTACAGGTTTCCCTTAAGAACACCTTTGTGGAAATATGTGCTTATGTACTTTTATGTGCCTATGTTCTGTAATATACAGGTATTCTTCAACTTATGACCACAATTGAGCCCAAAATTTCTGTTGCTAATTGAGACAGTTGTTGTGAGTTTTGCCCCATTTTGCAACATTTCTTGCCACAGTTGTTAAGTGAATCACTGCAATTGTTAAGTTAGCAACAGGGTTGTTAAGTGAATCTGGCTTTCCCATTGATGTTGCTTGTCAGAAGGTCACAGAAGATGATTACATGACCCCACACACTGCAACTGTCATCAATATGAGTCAGTTACCAAGCATCTGAATTTTGATCACTTGACCATGAAGCTGCTGCAGTGGTTGTAAATGTGAAAAATGATCATAAATCACTTTTTTCAGTGTTGTCGTAATTGTTGTAAGTCGAGGACTACCTGTACTTACAAAGCAATTACAAAGCAAAGCAATGGGAAGAGCAATTTTAGGATTATTATATTGTGGTTTGAATATGCTAAATATCATTTTTATAGATATTGTGTATTATTGAAATTACTAAGTGCAGTACTTTGAGAGTTCCTAAAGGGAGCTTTATTTTTATTTTTATAAAAATAATTTTATTTTTACACGCACACACACACACACACACACACACACACACACACACCCACACACACACAGAGTCTCAAGACCTCAACAATTAATTGGTTGTTTTCAAATTCAGAGGTTTAGAACTTAAGCTGTGACTTTTCAATAAAATACCCAATAGTTCTTATGAGAAAATTTAAGAAGCATGTATTTTAGATTTGTAGAAACATATAGTCTCTCAAGTTTACTGTCTCAATGCAATTATTAACTGTGTTGCTCTTATTCTAAGGTTTATCATTTGCACTATTATATTTAAACATTAAACTGTCATGAGGGATCCTTGGTGTTGTCTGAGCTTGGTTGTTCTCCTGAGTGCTCCCGGGAGAGTCCAAGAATGGGTTGACTCGTCTGTTCTGGCCAGAGACCGAGCTGTCAACTTTGTGGCCATGCCCCCATCGTCATGCTCTCTGGCCCAGTTTCGGCTCGGTCTCAGTCCTGAAGAGACGTGTCAACTGGAATTCTTGGACTTGCACGAGCAGGTTTTCTTTGCTCCAGAAGCTACCTTCACACCTACTGCAGCTGGTTTGCGCCAAGGTGAGAATTTAACATCTGATTTGCCTGCAGATATAAAATCATTGATAGCACAGGCTATTTCACAGAGCATTGCTGCAGGATTGCAGCAGACCCGTGCCCCAACAGCCCTGGCCTCTGAGCCATCCACCAGTTTCCAACAGGGCCCTCAGATAACAGGGGACCGGTCCCATTGGCATGGCACCCGATCTCCCAGCCCCTCCTCAGATAGTGAAGACTCACTGCTACAAGATGAGGGCCAAAGAGATGCAGATTTATCCGAGGATGAGGGTTTAACTCCTGATGTTCCGGTTTTCACCGGCCACTTCCCTCCTGCCATCTTTAAGTCACTCTTGCATAAGGCAAGGGTGACATCAGGAATGGGAGTAGATCCCACCCCACAAGACCTGCGGGCGAACATCTTTTCTCTGAGCCAGCCATGGAGCAGGAGGACATACCTGCACCACAACTTTTTATAGATGTGGTTCAAAAACAGTGGGCACAGCCCATTCCTTTCCAACTCCAAGCGGAAATGATAGACGCTTTTATAACTTGGCTCCCGAGCTGGCTAAAGCTCTCCAGTTACCCAAGGTAGATGGTCCTGTGGCATCCCTCGTGTCTTCTTCCCTTGTGTCAGGCGACATAACGGAAAGGTTAAAAGCCGAGGATAAAAAAGTTGAATTGACCTTGCGCAAAACGCATCAATCTGCAGCCTGGGCGATCAAGGCGGCCTTGTTTTTTAATCGGACCTCATTACTCTGGCTTCGCCAGATGCAGCAGAGGGTTCCACCACACGAGGCCAGGCTCCACCAGGACCTCAATAAATTAATAGCAACTACTCAATTCTCGGCAGATGCCATTTTGAATGCTGCAAAATATGCCTCCAGAGCAGCGGTTCTCAACCTGTGGGTCGCGACCCCTTTGGGGGTCGAACGACCATTTCACAGGGGTCGCCGTGCGCATTAGCCCGCCATCTTGGTGCCACCGTCACTGCAGGGGTGAAATGCTCCCGGTTCGGCTGTGCCTGCAGGTCGCCGGATAGCCGGTAGTGACAGAAGCGGGAGACTTCGCCCACCCGCTCGGACTCCGCCATTTGGGTTCTTTTACCCTCTGCGCATGCGCAGAACGCTTTGCGCATGCACAGAGGGTAAAAGAACCCAAATGGCTGCGTCCAGGAGCGGCGGGGGGGTCACAGCGGTGGCGGGGGGTCACGGGGGTCGCGGCATTAGAAAGGTTGAGAACCACTGCTCCAGAGCCCTTTCATCCTCCGTGACATCTAGGAGGATGCTTTGGCTCCGTCACTGGCAGGCTGATGCCAAGTCCAAATGGAGGCTAGCCTCTGCCCCCTATACAGGTGGCACACTGTTTGGGGAGGCCCTGGAGCTGGTCCTTATTGAAAATAAGGACTAACGGAAGGTCCTTCCATCATCGTTTAGGTGGGCAGATCGGTGTCCCTTGCCTTACTACCGCAAGCCTTCCTTTCGGCCACCTGAATTGGAAATTTCCCAGCACCAGAGGTATTTCCCTCATAGGTCTGATTTCCAGCCAGACAGGGCGGGGTTTCGCAACCAGCCCAGACAACAACTCCAGACCAAACGGCCCTTTCAGGGAACAGGAAGTTGCTCCTTTAGTAGACCAAGATGACTACCAAACCAATCCTCCCATCGGCGGCCAATTTGCATTCTTTGTGGCCCAATGGGAGACGATAACAATGGACAATTGGGTCCTCAACACAGTGAGGCTAGGCCTCAGTCTGGACTTCCTTTCCCCACCCCCGAATCACTTTATTCATTGCCCTGTCCTGAAGAACAACGAAAAGAAAGGCCTCATGGAATCCGCCATCCAACACTTGTTGGATATTCAAGCCATCGAGGCAGTCCCAGAGAGCCAAACAGGACAAGGATTTTATTCCATTTTGTTCATTGTTCCAAAGAATTTGGGGGAGGGGGGGTGAAGAGCAATTTTGGGTCTAAAAAAAATTGAATCTATATCTGGTCTACAAGAGGTTCAAAATGAACTCCCTCCAATCCATCCTGGAGGGCATTCAAGAGGGCGACTTCCTGGCGTACATCGATTTGACGGAGGCCTACCTCCATGTGCCAATACTACTGGCCCATCGTCAGTTTCTATGTTTTTACTACAGAGGGAACCACTTCTAATACAGGGCATTACCTTTCGGCCTGGCATCAGTGCCCAGATCCTTTACCAAGGTCTTGGTGCTGGCGGCATACCTCAGGTCGATACCTGTATGTCTGCAATGTTATTTGGACGACATACTTATCCAGGCATCCTCTCCCAAAAGAGCAACAGAGGATTTACAAACAACGATCAAGACCTTACAAGATCTCGGCTTCTCCGTCAATTTCCAAAAAAGTCATCTGGTTCCCACCACAAGACTCTTGCATCTTGGAGCGGTGATCGACACCAGATTGGGCAAGGTGTTCCTGTCACAGGACCGCAGGGACAGCTTAGTAGCCCTTGTACAACGGATCCGAGAGGAACGCACGGTCCCCATAGCCCTCTTATCACAGCTGCTGGGGAAAATGGTATTGTGCAGCTCAATAGTTCCCTGGGCAAGACTGCATGCCAGGTCCCTACACTAGTTCCTGCTCCCATACCAGCAGGCCTGCAGCAGCAACTCCCATACCAGGGTTCGAGTTGACCCAGTGGTATTGCAGTCCCTCCGATGGTGGATATCCCCAGCCCTAGAAAAAGGATGTGCCTTCAAAGAACCCAGCCACATCACGATTACATCGGACACCAGTCTATTTGGCTGGGGCACCCATCTCCAGTGTCACATGGTTCAGGGGCATTGGACTCAGGGGGACCTGAACAACAACATAAATTGGCTGGCGCTTTGGGCGGCACATTTGGCCCTTCGACATTTCAGGGACATAATCCAGGGACAACACATTCTGCTTCTCACAGACGATGTGACTACCGAAGCTCACATCAATCGTCAGGGGAGCACCCACTCCAGGGCCCTCATGACAGAAGCAGAACAGTTGGGGATTTGGACAGAAAAACACCTTTCCCTCAGAGCGGAGCACATCGCGGGAGTAGCGAATGTGCAGGCGGACTGCCTCAGCATGTCCACACTAGACCATTCCGAATGGAGGTTACACCCAGACCTCTTCAGAGAGCTGCCCAAGAGGTTCGGTCAGCTGGTTGTGGACCTGTTCACCTCCGCGATGAATGCCCAATTACCAAGATATTTCACCAGGTTTGCAACACCGGGAGCGGAAAGGACCGACGCTTTCCGCAGCCCGTGGACCAGGGGACTGCTGTATGCTTTCCCCCCTCTTCCCCTCATTCCAGGGGTCATTCGGAAAGTATTGACAGAGAGGGCGGAGATCTTGCTTCTGGCTCCCCACTGGCCCAGACGCCCGTGGTTCGCAGACCTGGTAGGCCTTTCGATATCCCAACCCTGGAGGATTCCGCAGGAGAGAATCTCCCTCAGCCAGGGGGTCTTGGTCCATCCAGAGCCACAGTGGCTCCAACTGACCATCTGGCATTTGAGAGGAGTCTCCTGACGAAGGACAATTACTCCTCCAGGGTGATAGAGACAATTCAGGCCTCAAGAAGGCCATCAACAAACCGTATTTACAACTCTACTTGGACAGTATTTACTAACTGGTGTTCTAAAAGGGGCATTGTTCCCACTTCAGCATCAGTGCCACAAGTCCTAGATTTCCTTCAGGAAGGACTGGACATCGGCCTGTCGCACAACACCATCCGCAGGCAAGTGGCAGCCCTTTTAACAGTATTGGCGTGTGGGAAACAGGAATTTCTGGCTCACCACCCAGTCATTCGGAGATTTATCGGGGGGGCGGCAAACCTGAACCCGCCTGTGATTCACAGGTACCCCACTTGGGACTTATCTAAGGTCCTACAAGCCCTAACTTCTGCGCCCTTTGAGCCGCTAAGGACTGTGAGCTTGCGTTTCCTGACCTTTAAGGTCGTGTTACTTGTGGTTATCACCTCGGCCAGGCGCATATTGGAATTGGCAGCTCTTTCAGTCAGAAGAGACTTATGCATATTTCATCAGAACAGGGTGGTCCTCAGGATGGATCCCTCCTTCACCCCCAAGGTGAACTCCTGGTTCCATAGGGCCCAGGAGATCATTTTGACAGACTTCTGCCCAGGGCCAACTCATGCCCTGGAGAAGAAATGGCATACCTTGGATGTAAGGAGGGCCATCCGAATTTACATCAGGAGAACATCCACTACTAGAAAGACAGAGGCACTGTTTGTGTCTTTCCATCTTTCATCGAGGAGTGCCAAGGTAACTCCTTCGACAATTGGCCATTGGCTGAGAGCTTGTATCGCTAAGGCTTACGAGGTACAGGCCTTACTGGCTCCTAGAGGGGTGACAGCCCATTCTACAAGGAGTGCAGCCACAACGGCGGCATGGGCAACGCAAACATCCATTGAAGACATTTGCAGGGCGGCGACATGGGCTTCACCCTCGCCCTTTATTCGTCATTACAAGTTAGACGTTTTTGCTTCAGCGGAAGCGTCCTTTGGACGGAGGGTCCTGCAAAAAGTGCATGCGTATATGAGGACTTCCGACCAAGTGGCGACCCACCCTTAGATCTGCCGGCTTTGGTAAGTCCCATTCTTGGACTCTCCCGGGAGCACTCAGGAGAAGGGGCATTGGTCCTACCTGATACGCCCTTTCTCTGAGTAGCTCCGGGAGAGTCCAAACCCGCCCTGGCGACCACTTGGTCTGAAGTCCAGGAGCTATCACTTAACATTGTTGAGATTTGATTCACAGCTACGTCCTCGCCGAAACTGGGCCAGAGAGGGTGATGACGGGGGCGTGGCCACAAAGTTGACAGCTCGGTCTCTGGGCAGAACAGACGAGTCAACCCATTCTTGGACTCTCCCGGAGCTACTCAGAGAAAGGGTGTATCAGGTAGGACCAGCGCCCCTTTTCTTACAAACATTTCATTATCCAAATTAGGTAACTTCATCAGTGCTAGTGTTAAGCTGTCACGTTATGAATTTGTCTGACCATTAAAGATCAGTGGGGATAGGTTCTTTTGAAGTCATCTGTACCCTCAGAAGGCTGTTTATCAAACAAGGGGTAAATGTGTTCTTCTGCATTGCTCCAAGAGTAAGAAAGCTTATGCCTTATATAAAATCTGTTAATTTTTAAAAGCTGGTACCAGACTATTTCTTTGACTAGCATAGAGTAGCACAGCTCTCCTTCCACAACGCCTTTAAAAGAATAGTTGACTCTTGGCAGCCAGCTGTACTGTGAAAGCAAGATTAGGTTACAGAAATTTCAGCAACTGGATTACTTTCAGTTTAAAATCCAATTATCTTTCAGCTTCTTATGTCAGAGATTTCTTCAATTTCTTTCTCATGCTCTTTCTCTGAACTTGCAAACTGGCTGCCCTTTTATAAGGCAATTGAAGAAAGGGCAAATGTCTTTAACATTACTCTATTTTTGTAATTCCAGAGCTAAAAGAATAGATGGAGTTTTAATTCATACTATAGGCTCTCTATCACCAAAATTCTAGAAAATTTAGCCAAGGGAATGATTTTTAAATCAGTTTTACTCTTGCCCATGGAGGAAAAATATTTTCTTCTTCTCAACTGAGAGAATAAATGAAGATAATTTCAGTTTAATTAAACCCTCTGAGGAGTTCAGCAAGTTAAAGTACAGAAGAAAGATAAAAGCCAATCACTTTAAGATCATAATTTTCTTTTAGCACATATAATTATGCTTTTTTTTTCTTATTTTTTATTTTTTAAACATTATTTTCTTGGCCTTTTTGATATCTACTTACTTAATACGGTAAGAACAAGGAACGGATTTGAATTCTTTTCTTTTCATAACCTACCATCTAGGAAATAGTTCAGCAAAAGGAACTGTGTCCTTTGCTGATATCTCTGATAAAAAGGGGAAGAAGTGGGTGTTGTAAGATTAAGCAGAATCAGCACAATGGCTGAAGTAGTCAAAATGTGTCAGGTTTTATTCTGAGCTCAAGACAAAAAGTATGCAGGAGATGATCAGACTGAACCTGAGGGAGGGGGTCGGTCAAATATGTCATACATTTTGAGTCCCCTTGCATCCACAAGGGATCTAACTACAGCCCACCTTGAATTCCATTGACTCTTACCTACCGCCAATTTGCTTTGACCATTAGTAATTCAGATTATTGTGGAGAGTTTAAGTTTGCAATAAACCTTTATATTCATTTGAACTGCCTGGATTTCCTGGTTTCCCTGCACTTGACAAGTATGCCCTATAAAAAAATTGGACTAAAATTAAATATAAAGATCAGACTAATGTCAACTTATTCATCCATAACTTTAACAATGCAGATATAGAGATAAATTCTGCCTTTTAGGATCCATTATTATCAATAAAGAAAGCAGCAGTCAAGAAATATGTCACAAACCAGAAGTGTGTAGGGTAGCAGTGAAGGCCTTGGAAAAAATATTGAGATACTGGACAGGTCGATATCTACAAAGCTCAGTATTGTGCAGGCACTATTTTCCCCCTGACACAATATTAAAGTGAAGGTTGGACATTGAAGAAGCAGAATAAAAAGAGTACTAATGTTTCCAAAGTTTGGTGTTGGGCAAGATTTTTGAGAATATAGATGGCCAAGAAAACAAATCAATCCAGAGTATGGATATATTATGAAAACACCCAGCTCCCTTGAGAAATCTGTGATATTGGGAAAGGTGAAAGGAAAGAGAGGGAAAAGATGACAATAACAACAAAGTGGATGGATTTAATTATAGTAGCAACGGATCCACATTGGAAGACCTTGAAGAGTCTTAAGTGGCTGCCGAGAGTCAATACCAGTGTGATGGTGTTCTGTCTGTCTCAGTGTGTGTGTGTGTGTTTGTGTTTGTGTTTGTGTGTGAGAGAGAGTATCATTAGCTGTAAGAATGCTTTCCTTTAAAGAATCCGGTTTATAGACAGAAGTGGCATGCTGAAATATTTTTCTCCAGCTGATGATGGTACATGGATAGAACATCTATTTGGAAAAGATAATCATATGTAGCCTGGTTACATTAGTATTAGTATTGGTATACTATAGAAATCTGTATTTGGACACATTTTTTTTATTAATTTTTTATTTTTATTTTTTGAAAACTCAAGTTGTCTGAGAATTTAGATGTGAATCTTTCTTGTACTGGAAAATGAAAAAAATGAATTTCTGTCTGTTTTATTAGTGTTCTAGTGACTTGTGTGTAAAGAAATAAAATTCGCTATTATTGCCCAATCATAGCTTGTTTTAAAATTGCAAATAATTTATCAAAGAAAAATATAGTGCACAAGGAGTATATTCAACTTTAACTCTTAACATATTTAAATACAGGTGTATTATTAGCTGCACGCTTGAGCAGAATGCCATTATGTGACTGTTCTTGTGGGCTGAAAGGTTTTTATTAATTTATCCTTCCCTTGGCAGAAGGGGTGCGCAGTATTTTATGAGCTGAGAGACTTGCCGTTCAGTGATAATCACTCTCCAACATGTAGAAGGTACTGGAACGATAGTTAAATTTTGAATTTTCACGCATAATGTGAATACCTTCTAAATACGTAATCATTGTCTCTTTCTATTACATGAAAAATAGCAATTCAACCTTTGAAGACACCATTTACAACTGCATATAGCTCTGAGGCTTCAGATTGTGCACCCCTGTTCTACAGCCAGAAGGGGGGTGGTAAAAATAAGGGAATCATTAAAAATCACAGGTCCACCTTCACATCCAAGAACTCGGCATGCAATGGTGATAAAGTCAAATTTGTGTATTTTGAAGCCGTTTTGGTTGTTCCAGGTTTGTTAAAACTTAGACAACCTTCATATTAAATTGTCACTTTGCTTCAAAAATTGCTTATATGTGAGATCAAATTTGTATGTACGGTATGTCCCATCTCCAGCAGTAACCTTCAAGGATGGATGGAACTACAACGAAGGTGGTAGTCAGAGCAGACCTGAATAGCCTATAGAAGTTTTTTTGAGGTAGATAATTTTATTTCAAAAAATAATTATGATGCAGTATGTAAACAGTGGTAAAGAAAAGTAAGTGTTGAGGGAGTTAAAAAAAGAAAACATAAAACCAGCATGGACTCTGCTTAAATAGGGGCACAGGAAATCCTGTTTTAATAGTAATTTAATAATATAAGGGACGGTTTTTAAATAATGCTACCATCAGCACACATAGCTTAACTACCTTTCACATAATCCTTTTAAACAATCCATTCCTGGATGCAGATGGTCATTTAGACTTAAGTAGAACTCATTGCATCTCGCCTTATAGGTCACAATTTTTCATATTGCCCATATTTTGGATGGCAGTTAGAAGATTCAGATGACAGCTAAAAAAGAAATTCTGCAATCACTGCATCTGGCTTCTTGGCAGATTCCTCAAGCACTTCTCTTAATGTGTTTGGATTTGCCCACGAGTCTTTTATGTGGTTTAACCACAGATGGGATGTTTGCACAAAGCGAGTATCCCAAAGGATTATTTCCCACCCACCCCCCATTTCATTAATTCTTGACCCCACATTCTTTCTTCAATAGATAAGATTCTTTATGAGTTTCATACAGTCTCTCTTGAGATATTTCATATAACAGCCAACAGGCTTCTATATATTTTAAGTATGCACCCAACATTTTTCTTACTATAATCAGATTTTACAATATAATTGATGTATTTCAGTATTCTCCGTGTTGTATTTTTGTGAAAAAGTATTGAAAGTGACTAAATATAAGGTCAATTCCCAAAGAACAGTAACTGTACCCAGCTTTTTTCAGCAGAAATGGATTTGCCTTTCCATAATCAGTTCTCTACCTTAGGTTTTCAAAGGCGAAATCTGGATTTGGTTAGAAGTGAAAGTGAGTATGGTGGTCTCAGTCCAGTCCTTGGAGGTTTCATGTCTGCTGCTCAAAAGAGGCCCATAACTAGAATAATGAGGTTGTTGCAGGTCACAATTAAGTTATAAGCTGGAAGAGGTATATTAGAAAGTGCATGCATCAATAATGGAATCTGGATAGGTGGAGAGGGGGGCTTAGCTTTTTGTATTCACATTTACAATACTGACAGGCAGTGAGCCAAAAAGTATGAATTCTGAGGTATTTTTTCCTGAGATATTGGAGCTGCTATTTCTTTTGCCTCTACACTTAGGGTTTTGTTAGATCGATTTAACAGAGCTGTAGTTTAACATTCACAAGAGACTGATAAAAATAAATTACTGGTACTGTACTCGACTTACAACAGTTCATTTAGTGACCGTTTGAAGTTACAACGGCACTGAAAAAAGTGACTTATGACCGTTTTTCACACTTATGACCATTGCAGCATTCCCATGGTCACATGACCAAAATTCAGTGCTTGGCTACTGGTATGTACACTCCAGAATCATAAAGCTCTGCTAAAACAAACTAAATGGAGCCATTAAGTCAATTCACTCTGCTGGATTATATTTGAACAATGCATATTGATTGTCGCATAGAACCCAAAAGATTACTGAAAGTTTCTTGGTGACGTTTCCAAAATAAGCGATTTACAACAAAAGTTAATTAAATGTTTTATATTTATATATATATATATTTCAGTGGTTGAATATACAAATCATGCTCTCTTTTAATTTTGTTAACTATAGTTTGCTGATTCAATCACAATTATTTTGATCCATATGTGTTAAACTATCAAACACAATTTTCAAACCATAAAAGACGAATTCACTCACTATCGTAAACCTCTGTTGCTGAAGTCGTATTTTCTGCAATCGAGTTTGGAGTGGTTCACTTTAAGTTTGTATCTATTGTGTGCTCGTGTATTGTTGTGGTTGAAGCTGAAGTAGTCATTGACAATGACTACTTCAATTGATTCATAGATTCAAGCAATTGAATCAATTGCTTGGGAATTGATTCATATTTATGGTTACAGTGTCCCAAGAAGCCAGATTCACTTAACAACCATGTTAACAACTTAACAACTGCAGTGATTCACTCAACAACTGTGGCAAGAAAAGTCATAAAATGGGGCAAACTCACTTAACTGTCTCAATTAGCAACATAAATTTTGGACTCAATTGTGGTCGTAAGTCAAGGACTTCCTGTATATTTGTTCCTAGAATTGTAATTACTGTTGTTTGATGTTCTACTGATTAATTGAGGTAAATTGTAGATTTTCTTCTCAGTAATTCAGGGTCGTTTTTTACTAACTTAAAGAGAAATCACTATTTGTATTGTGGTTTTGGTACAAAATGTTTCATTTTACTGTGATTTTGTACTGCTATTGGTAAATTTAGCACATATATTATTAATTTTTTTTAATCATTTTAATGAAGCATCGAAATAAACAGTTTTAATTATCTTCTGAAAATGGAATAATGTGGGATGTTGCACAAAATAACTGAAATTGGGGAAGGAATTGGAAGCAAATGGAGACAACCCCTTTTGTGAATTGAAATACTTTACTGACTATGCAACTATGTGGTGCTCCTATGGATATAAGCTAATATTTCATCTCTACTCATCAGACTATTTCATATTAAGATAAGCAGCATTGAGTAAGATAGAAAAATGTAAGAGCAGTAAGAAAGCTAAAGGCAGAAGGTAAACCTAAATTTTAAAAAGCAGCTTTAAATATTTAGGCAATCATTTCCCATGAAGTTCTTTCTTTTAGCACAAACATTTACTTAAAATTTAACCTCTCCAAAGAGGGTCTATATAAATTTCACCACAACGAGTCTCAGTACATCAAATTGTCAGGTATTAAGGCAGAGTTTCCTCGCGTTTCCGGCTTTGCGGACTGGTGGGGATGGGGGAGAAGGGATGGTTCCACGTGAGCGCACAGCTCCATTTGCGTGAGTGGCGTGCACGGCGTGCACGTGCACCTGCCACTCACTTAAATGGAGCCCGCGCACTCGCCCGTTGCTCATGCAAGTGAGGATGCACACACACACACACACTCGCAGGCCATTTCCATGACCCGGTTGCAATGGGCCGTGGCTCACAGGTTGGGGACCCCTGTGTTAAGGCATGAGTTATCTTCTCATAAAGACTGTAAGGAGATGAAAAATATTCCTGCAGCTGTAGGAGATCTATATCGATATTCAAAAAGGAGATCTATATGGATATTCAAAAAGGAGATCTATATGGATATTCAAAAAGGAGATCTATATGGATATTCAAAAAGGAGATCTATATGGATATTCAAAAAGGATTCAGAACCTGACTACTCTCTCTATAATAGAGTGGCCTCTATTCCTCTGGAATTATAATCAATTAAGTATTCTTCTTTTTATTCTCATTGTTTTATTGTTTTCCTTGGTTTTAATGTTGGAAGCAACCTTGTGGAGTTGGAGGGCCTCTAGAATGATTGTATGAAAGAATTCCATGTTCAGGATGCATGTCTTGAATATCTTGATTCATGAGAAAGCCTTTTGGAGTTTTGCCCCAAATGAAAAACAAAATAAGGCATTTTTTTTTCTAGTGTTGTATTATTAGATATAATCAAACCTTGAAACAAGTTCTGATTGCACTTAGCAATAGCAATAGCAATAGCACTTAGAATTATATACCGCTTTACAGTGCTTTACAGCCCTCTCTAAGCGGTTCACAGAGTCAGCATATTGCCCCCAACAATCTGGGTCCTCATTTTACCCACCTCGGAAGGATGGAAGGCTGAGTCAACCTTGAGCCGGTGAGATTTGAACAGCCGAACTGCAGCTAGCAGTCAGCTGAAGTAGCCTGCAGTACTGCACTCTAACCACTGCGCCACCTCGGCTCTTGACTTTTGAACAAGTCAAAAAATTAAAGGGAATTGTATGCATTATGTCAGATAACCTTAAACAGTGACTTGCACAGCTGGAGACCAAGTCATCAACATCTTCTCTGTACGGTACATTAACCTTGGTGGCTATGAATCTGAGGATACTGTCTGTCATACAACATCATGTTCAGGAAGAGGATTTCATGGAAATGAGTAAGAATTCCACTGTAACTACTTAGGAGAAAAAGTCACCCTTCAAATTCCCATTATTTTGGTGGAATCCTTGAAACGTTTTCAGTGTTCATTGAAGTATCATGCCGCCTTTTTAATGGGACTGCCTGTCTCAGGTTCAGGTTTGTTGCTTTCTGCACACATACAAACACAAATAAATCTTTTTAAAAATTGCGTGTTTGGAAAAATGTCCTATCTTGCTTGTACCAAATGTTTTTTCTATATTTCAATATGTATCAAATTAATATCTTAGCCATAAAAGCCAGCTGGGTGACTCTAGGCCAATTCATTCTCAGCCCAACCCACCTCACAAGATTATTGTTGTGGAAAAATAGGGAAGGAAGGTGGAGGTGTTCACTGTCTTGAATTACTTGCAAAAACAAGGTGGGATACAAATAAATATATAAACTTTAGATTCAAGTGTGAATACTACTAGTTAGCAAATGTTGACATAAATTACCAAATAAATCTTGGATTTGATGGAAGTCTGAGGCTTTTTTAAAATGGAATCAGGACTGGAATCACTATCTTTCCATTCATTGGAGCTATATGCCTTGCCATCTCTTACCCTTTGCTTCAAAACAGAGAACATAGTTTCCTTATACTCAGTCAAATCATTAGTCCACCTACTCATTGCTAATTATATTGATTGGCAGCAAATATGTAGTTTTTTAGACAGGAATATTTTACAGTTGTACTTGAGAATGCCAGGAATGAAACCTGAGAATGGAGGAACAGGTGGAATAGTATTATAAATATACTATACATAAATATAAATGATGTTATTGTAAAAGCCCACTGTAGCTTTCTTACATCATAAAGCAAGGCTTTGAGAATTTTTTTTTTTAATGAAGTCATAGAAAATGTATAAATATGAGATGGGATAAGAATTCTGTTTCCTTCGGAGACAAACATTCATAGTATATTTTTTGTTACAAATGTACAGTCTCCGCATTTTGCTATGCAATGAAACCATAAGCTTAGTTTTGTTGTCTGAATCAGCCACATATTTCCAAGATGCATGATTTCTTTTAAAAAGTTACTGTCTTTCCCACTATATAAATTTATGTATTTGGATCTTTTATTTTTATCGGTACATACAATGTAATTATTGCTATTATGACAAACTGTAGGGAGTTTTCAATTGCAAGAATTTTCCACTATTCCAGAACGTAGTTGGAGTTTAATTTCCACCACATGAATTTTCTACCCTCAGCAAATACTTTTGGAAAGTAGTAACTTTTAGTAAATTGTCATTTTCTCCAATTAGCATGCCAGTTCTTGGAGACTTGCTTTCATAATACTGCTGCCTTTTGCTATTCATGTCACTGTTTCACTGTTCCTACCTAAGTTCCATATCTCAGTTACTGTTCCACAAATATATGGTGAAGTTGTATGGTGAAGTTGTATGAAAGCCCTTACATTAATTGGCTATTAAATGCCAATTATTATTTTTACAAAAATACTGTATTAAAATTATATCCCTATATTTTGCCTGTTGTTTCAGGAGAGGAATATTTCCTATTGATATTATTCTTTTTTTTAATGTAATTTTTATCAGGTCTTTGTTCAACTCTCCTGGAATAATTCAAAATACTTATATTACTACACACACATACCACATTTACATTCTGAGTGAAATCAGCAGTGACAATTAGTACCTGTAATTTCCACTTTTAATTGAAGATGAACTTCAGTTAAATAATAGCATGCGTAATTGCAGGCTGCTATCCAAAAGGCATTTGAAGTTTCTTGGACAAAACTTTCAGATGCCCCTCTCTCTCTATTCCCCCCACCCACCCATAGAAGAACATGATTCAAGACGAATGTTTCTAATCTCCTCTTGTCTTTTCCTTTTCTACCAGTTTCTCTCTCAAGGATAATGATGATGATGATAATCATGAGGCTAATTGCAGACTAGTGTTTTCTTTCATATGTAAAGTTTTCAAGAAATGTTCATTTTCAATTTTTACTTTAAAGTATGGCTAGCTCAGAGGAGTCTGTGCACTTTTATGAAGCAAATAACAGTGATAGTGTTTCTTTTTCTTTTTTCTTTTGACCTTTAATAGATCTATGGAAATGCAGGATCTAGGGAGTCCTCATAATCTTGTGGGAAGCAGTGAAGCACCAGGTAGTTCTAAACTGGACAAATCTAATCTTAACACCACATCTGTTACAACAAATGGAACAGGCGGTGAGTGAAAATCTACCTCTTAAAGTTTAAATCTAGAAAATGCTGTGGCATTTTCTGGGGGACAATAATCAGATTCTTTAAAAAGTTGAAAATTTTAAATAAGTATACATTTTTTTAAAAAATCCATTAAATATGAGGTAGTAAGAGCTATATAAATATATTTTGTTTGTTTGTTTACTGAATAGTGCCTTATTGTATAATTTAAAAATATATTGTATGGTCTTCTGAATACCCTAGCTATTGCAGATATAAGCTTTTCTTCCCTTTCATTTCTAGTATGACACTAATACCTTTCATATTGTTTGTATTGTACATTGGGCCTGTTTTCATATTTTTGTATTATAATCCCATTATTCTTTTCCAAATTTGCTACTTCACTTCAAATAGGTGAAATTTGTTTGTACACATTCATTGCTTCAAGCCCTATTCCCAGCTTCCTCTTAGCTATCTTCCTCCTGCTGCTGACGAGGTGCACCTGGCCTTTACGTGCGGCAACTGCTGGCTATGCCAATCCTCCTTCCTGAGGCTGCTCCTGCTGTTCTCCAAATAATGTGTCCCATTCTCAACAATGTTTGGGAAGACTTTAGAAGTTCTGAAGTAGAGGCCCAGCCGTGGTGGTGGGTGGCTGAGATTGCTAAAGGCTCTGGACCAGGGGTGAAATTATTATTTATTATTTATTAAATTAATAATTTTTTAATTTCAGCAGGTTCTGACAGGTTCTGGAGAACCAGTAGCGGAAATTTTGAGTAGTTCGGAGAACTGGCAAATACCACCTCTGGCTGGCCCCAGAGGGGGTGGGAATGGAGATTTTGCAATATCCTTCCCCCAGGAGTGGGGTGGGAATGGGGATTTTGCAGTATCCTTCCCCTGCCACGCCCACCAAGCCACGCCCACAGAACTGGTAGGGAAAAATTTTGAATTTCACCCCTGCTCTGGACCTTTACTTCAGCCCTGGCACTGCCACTGAGGAATGCTGCTACGCAGAGCAGCCAAAAAGACAGAGATGGGGGTTTGATAGCTGGATGAGGGAAGGTCAAGAGGAAGTCGAGGAAGCAATCCCTTACCTTAACTTCACGTGAAATTTTGCCTGAGGACTGTATTGCTTAGCAATGGAAATTCCAGTCCTAATTGCTGTCATAACTCGAAGATTACTTATACTGGATATATTGAATTTTACATGAAAGTATTTGTTTATTTTATGTATCCACTTCCAACAATATGAGTCAAAGAGCATATGCACCAAGACGAATTCCTTGTGTGTCCAATCACACTTGGCCAATACAAAAATTCTATTCTATTCTATTCTATTTTGAGAACTGTGACTCAGGCCATTTTTCATGGTATCTAAAAACATACTACTGAAAATAAGTGATTACTTTAAGTTGTATAGGTCTGTCTGTTTACCTGAAAGCAACACAGAGATCAAAGATATATGTGAGCAAATATCCCGATGTTAAAGCAGTGTGTGATTTTTTTAATCCTGAAACATATTAATTTACATTAAGGAGATATTCAGACAGTGAAACACTGTATACCATTTCAATTCTCAGGAGACAACATGACTGTTTTAAACACTGCAGACTGGTTGTTGAGTTGCAGCACTCCTTCTTCTGCAACAAGTATGAGCAATCCTAGCATAATGCATGTGTGTGGTTGGATTAATGCTTTATTGTGTTGAGCATCTGATAATTTGCTTTATTGTTTTTGCTTCATAGCTGCATCCCCTTCTATTTCTAGAAATCTTTCTATAAATATTGTACAAGGAAGTTGTAAGATTTTGTTGTAACAGACTTTCTGCTATATTTACATCAATATAAAGTATATAAAATAAATTAAAACAAAGAGAAGCAGACACAATTTCAGCCTCTGGTAGGAAAAAAAAACACTGTGCATGGAGGAGTATGTACCTGTGTTCCACACATAAATCATTATAATATTAATGGGGGTCCAATATAATGCTAACTACTGATATCAAAGGTATTTGGAGAAATTAAGAGAAGCTGCGAGTTTTTGGAATCACCAGAACTGGGAATGTTCTATCTTTAGTTCTGAATGGAGATATAGTTCCCCTTCAGAAGAAGAATTTTCTTTATCTCACAGCCAATCATTGTGCTAGGAGCACCTTACATGTAGATTACTGCAATGCATTGCACATGAGGCTGCCCCAAAACAATTTGGAAGCTTCACCTGGTCCAGAATGCAATACCCAGAATTATAGATATGCCATGTCATGCCCATGTAACACCTTTGCTTCACACGATAGTTACCAGTAGATTTCTAGATGCAATTCAAGGTTGTTTTGATTAGCTCTAAATAGGGCCTGGTTATCTAAGAGACTTTCTATCTTCTATAGTTTCTGTCCATAGGTATGATCAGAGTTGGCATGCGCCAGGCTGATGAAACCTGAGAAATGTGTTTCTCTGTCACAGTGTCCACCCCCTGGACCAAGATTCCCTCCGAGGTCCGTTGTGCCTTCCCATGTTTATAAGAGCCTTAAACCTGGGTCTTTCCTCAAGGCTTTGGGTTAGACTAGATGATGGGTACTCTGTGTTGTATTATTTTTAGAATGAACAGTCTTTCTTCTTCTGCATGACTGTCATTTTTTATTCTTACCTTTTTTGATTAATGATTTTATTGCCACCAGAGCCATCATGGAATTGGATATCCTTATAAATTTAATAATAAATAAAATAAAATAAATATGGCCAAATATACCTCAGTAAAATCTATAGTAAATGTAGTTTTAAAATTCCTTTCTCAGATTTCCTGAGGAAGAAAAATAATTCTGAGGAAGAAAAATAATTAATTATGTTTAATTAAGCTACAATTTTATTTAATCACGTATTTGAGTAAAAGCTGGAAATTGAATTACTAATTTATGTATATCTAACAATCACTTCCTTTCTCTTCTGGACTGCCTATAAAATAGAGATTGGAATTGCCGTTAACAACAATATAGATAATTTATATTTATGAACCCAAAATTATTTGTAGTTTATCCTATCATTTTGAAAAGCAATCCATAATAAAAAATCGGTGATTTAAAGTTATCTTTCTTTACTAGAGAAAAAGTTTATCTTGGCTCTGATATAAACTGTAGTTAGTTAAAATGGAAGCAAAAAAATGCTATTTACCGTAAGTTTATAATCTGAGGTTTTACAAATATGAATCTAGGTTTCTAGAGAAACTGTGTGCCATATTATTGTGCCATATTATTGATATGCAAAAAACATGCTACAGACATACTGTATGCACATTACCATATGCACATTATGTTTTATGTGGAGACTTTGGGGCTAGAGTTCTTTTAGTCTATTATCTTTTACTCTAAGACAGGGGTCTCCAAACTTGGGAAATTTAAGACTTGTGGACTTCAACTCCCAGAATTCCTCAGTCAGCATGCAAGTTTAAAACCCCTGCTCTAAGACATAGATCACTCTGGAAGAACAAATTTTAGAAATCAAAAGGAGGTGGGATCAAGAACCTGAAAGTGAAAAGGGAAAACAAAAAAAAAAATAGTCTTGAAAAGCCGTGTCTCTTTTTGTTAGAGGGATATTTGAGAAATGTAGTGTAAGTACTTCTAGCTTTCTCTGTTGATCAAAATCAAATAATATTCAGCTTAAATGAATAAATGTTAGCATTTTTAATTTTAAAAAGTAGTGCATGGTTTTAAAGCTATGGTTCTATGGCTGAAGGTTATTCTAAGAATCTTACTAATTTTTTTCATTGTGTGTATAGTTTGACATATCTCAAATTTACTTACGTTTTGCTTTAGTTGGCATGATATATGTAAATATAGAAACACAATCTCACATCTGCTCATTCTTCTATACAGTGTCTCTTCTTGCAGTCAAAACAGAGCCTATGAACAGTAATGACTCAACAACAACAACAAGTGGAGATGGATCTCTTGACAATTTTACTGGGTCAGGTAAAACACATAATTTGCTCATAATACTGCATGTAGATCTATATCTATAGTTTTTCAAACTATTCTTTACAAAAATAAACAGTAAATCGTCTAATGCATGGGAAAATATGCCGGCAGTTAGTTTGTACCATTCTTATTACCTTGCTCAAGAAAGTGCCTATAGATACAATATATATCTGATGACAAGATTTTCTGCTACTAAAATTAGATATAATGAATGACAGAAGAATTTAGGGGAAGTATAATTTTGCCTATGGACAGCTTTCCACAATTATTGTCTCACAGATTATAATACACTAAAATCAGTTTCTATGCCCTATCTTTCCACAATATGAAATATTATGAAATATTGTGGAAATAAATATGAAATAGAAGAATTTAATATTTAAAATCATTTATTTTATTAAACAAAATTAAGTATAAAATTATTATTAAAAGTTGCAAATATCACCCAGATGGCAAGGAAGCAGAAGAATTTCTGGTTTAAGTTCATAAAAAGAACTTCATTCGTCTATGAAATATTCTAATGTTTAAAATATAAAGACATACAAAAACAGTTTCGGGATAATATGGCTTTGCTGTATGTAGTTACAATACATTTATTATACTTTGTTCTCAGATTAATTAGGTTCTAAAATTTTTGTGAGTGGCCATCATCTTAAGTTCATACTTTTCACAAAACTTAGCATTCTATACTGTAATGTAATTACTTATAACTTTTTCTACTACTTACAAAACCTTGTATATCATTCTTCTGGGCTTCAAAAGCCATTTAAAATATTTTCAACATTTAAAAAAACTTAAAAGAGCATTTAAGGTCTACAATATTTAGAGTTTATTTTAAAGTCATATATTAAACAGATATTTAGATGCTTTGTAAAGAGGGAGACAAAAATTGTCAATATACCCAGCGAAAAGTTTTGATTTTCTTTCATTGTCAGCCCATTCATATCTTATCACATAGTGCTTTTGAAATTAACCGTGTTTCTTGAAATGCCATGAAGCTGGAGTGGAAGATGTTTAATTATGGTTAAATAAATAAATATGATATTCAGAAAATTTTGCTCCAGAAACTAAAGGTCTTAAGTACATGGCACTTACTCCATGATTCTTTGGTTCCTGCCTAAAGTGTATTTTGCAAAATGATTAGGAACTGCTACCTATCTGTAAAATGCTAAAAGCTGGCATATTGAAAAAAGGAAACTACTTTGAAGTAAAAGTATGATTGATTAGACGGATTTTTCAGGGCTACCTTTTATACAGTGCTTTTATCTTTTTAAAAGTGAATGAAATGCAGATGGCTTAATAAAGACACTCTATGTTAGAGGGCTGATACGGAATGGCTCTGAAAGGTTTTGTTCACATTTTGGTATATATATTTGGAACACATTTGCCGTAGCCAAGACAGATGGTTAGACGAAAGAGAAACTTGACATTTTTTGGAATCAGTCCAGACTACGCAATATTCTTGAACGATTTTAATAGAATATGATTATCATCATTTAAGCTTCTGCAGAAAAATAAAGCTGCTCTTTGTGTGGGCATGTATGCAACTGATAGTTACCCTACTGGTGCATTTTCGGTATAAAATTAAATGAATGTATTACTTTCTAAAGAAAAATTAGTACTGCTTTCACTCTTACCTCATGAAACGTTGTATTTTTATATGTGGAAATAATAAGATAAATACTGTCAACATAAGCCAGAATCCATTGCCCTAGTTAAGACTAAGAACAACACTGTTAACAAAAATCCAAAGAAATATGAAAATATTTTCATGAATCCTTTCAACAGTATTAGCAGGGGGGATGAGATATGTCAAACTGGCCAGTGACAAAAAGCAGTGCTACAGATCCAAAATGATCAGCGTCTATGATCCCACACTGATTTTATCATTTTGATTTGAGTAACATGGGCTTGTAGATACCCATGCTTCATTTTCTTTATTTTAAACTAGTTTTCTTTGGAACATATAGTTCTATGCCATTCAGCACAAGAGCTTTTGAATCTGAGTTCAGTGTGAAAAGTAGATGACATTGCCTGGGAACTAATTGTTAAAATTGTATTGGACTAATAAAGTCACTTGTGTAAACTTAAGCAATTCCATTTTGTGGCCCCTCTATTTTAGCCCTGCAAAAATCAGTTTTAAAAAGTTGAAAACACATGTAACAGATATCACATACTTACTGAACTCATTGCTACAAATACAGAGTGTTATGCTTACACCCCATAATGCATATTATGCTGTCTTATGAGCAAGTTTCTCTGTTAACATTAATGAATTCATTCTGCATGGCATCATATGAATAGTTGAACGTAGAAGTCAGGAATGCTATGTGCACCAAATCTTACACTAGAGTAACTGGATAACAGTCATTTTCCCACCTGTTGCCCACCTGTATAATCCACACATCTGGAGAGTGCCAGGATTGGGGGGGGTACCTGCTGGCATAGTTGCTATGCACATATATAACATGATGTTGTGCATGGTGGTTGTGCATTTGCTGTTCCCACTGCTCTTAAATCAGGGGTCTGTAGTAAATGGTGGATTTTGCTGACTCTTACTCCCATATGGTTTTCACCCTATTCCTTGTTATTCCCTAGTTCGTGTTAATTTTCTGAAACAAAATAAGATATGAGGTAGAAGTCTCCAGTAACTAAGGAGAGGTGAAAATTGAATATACAACTGGTTTGAATATAAATGCTTTCTAATAAAACAAATCTAAGTTGTAAAATATTACTTATAAAGTATTCATCAGCATGGCTTAACAGCCGAGGTGGCGCAGTGGTTAGAGTGCAGTACTGCAGGCTACTTCAGCTGACTGCTAGCTGCAGTTCAGCAGTTCAAATCTCACCGGCTCAAGGTTGACTCAGCCTTCCATCCTTCCGAGGTGGGTAAAATGAGGACCCAGATTGTTGGGGGCAATATGCTGACTCTGTGAACCGCTTAGAGAGGGCTGTAAAAGCACTATGAAGCGGTATATAAGTCTAAGTGCTATTGCTATTGCTATGGCAAATAACTGCACAAAAATTATATTCCATAAAACATAAATGCTTGATTTTTCTTCCAGATTTTAGTTAAAATTTATTTCCATATCTTCCATTCAAGCTTTTCATTGGTAATCTTAGCTTCATATGATAAAGTTTATTTATTTATAGGACTTATATGGCTGCCTCTCTTATAGAATGACTCTAGGCAGCTCATAACAATCCATAAAATGCATAGTAAAAAACAAAAGTATCCTTTTCCCCCAGGCACCAGACCTATCATCCTCATAGTTCAACCCCATCCTAGGCTAATGCTTGGGAAAAGAGCCAGGTCTTCACAATCCTCTGGTAGGCTAAGAGAGGAAGGATCCCTTTAACCTCAGGAAGAAGGATGTTTGAAAGGACTAGGGTGGTCATCAGGAAGGCATGGCTCCAAGGTCTCATTATTAATCCATTAGGATGGGAAAGAAGAAGAGATGGGTCCACAAGTAACCCGGCTATATGCTATACAGAGTTTTAAAGATGACAACTAACACCTTGAATTGCACCCAGGAAGCAACTGAAAGCCAGCAGTGTTGTTATCAGGGGTGGGTTCTGGATCCTTTTGCTGCCGGTTCGCTCAGGGTCGCGGCATGCGCGCGTGCGTGCAGCAATCAAAAAATAGCTTATGCGCAGAAGCAAAAATTAGCTTATGCACATGCGCAGAAGCAAAATCCAAGATGGCTGCGCCCACGGAGACACAGATGGAACCGGCTCCGTGACATCATCGCTGAGCTACTAACAGTTCTAAAGAACCAGTTAGAACCGGTAGAAACCCACCTCTGGTTGTTATTCAGGTGAACCTCAGGACACCTCAGCTGTGCATGCCGGACATTTTGCAGCTGTGTGAGTTTCAAGGGCAGCCCCATGTACAACACATTTCAGTAATCCAAACAGGAGCAGAATATGGCATGGCCTCCCAGTCCAGGAATAGTATTTGAAAAGTATTTATTTGTATCTTTATGAAAACCTGTTCTGTTTAAATGCATCTGCCAAACTAAATAAGATCATAAAAAGTTAGACATTGTATAGATTAGTTATTTGTTTCCAGGTAAAAATTGTGAAGAATAACACAATGCTTAATTCAAAAAAATTAAGCCTTTTTTAAAATCTCAATAGCTGATAAATTGAACATTGTAAATGCTTTCTATTTTACAGTGATAACAAGTAGTGGCTACAGTCCAAGATCATCACATCAATACTCACCGCAGCTATATCCCTCCAAGTTAGTGTGCATGTATATCTTAATATGTTATTTGTATATCAGTTTCTGCAAGTATTTTATTTAAAAATTGGTTTAAATTTAGGAACTACATTGGGTTTGCATAAAATGCATTGTTATATGGATATTTACACTTTGGCCCAGTTTAAACTCATTGCTTGCTAGGTTAAATACCATTAATGTTAGGGTGATTTATTTATATGAAGAATCAAAGTTTTAAAATTCTGAGTTATGTGCACTGGGTAATTATTTTCTGGATTTGTATACTCCAATCATAACTACTACAACTATCCAGAAAGCACACATGCTTGGAGGATGATGAAATCCTCCTGATTGAATCTGGGGCGCATACACTAGGGGAAGTAATGGTGACAAGAATGCCACCGTATTGTATATACTGTATCTCTAAACCTTGTTATGGTTACGCATAGCCCTCTATTAATTTTATTTTTGTATCTTTGCATTGGATGATAGTTGTAAAAGATTTTGAGTTTCATGTGTAAATCAACTACCCATATATACATTTCCTCACTACTTAAGTGCATAGTAAAACCATTGCTATTCCCCAGGACATTTGATATCTAAGGACTGTGTTGCAGAACTTATGGTCTTTGTTATATTATTGTATGTATTTTATTGTTTTAGTGTGTCTATACTATATTTATAGCAGTTTTAATCCATTATTGCATTTGTAGGTAATTTTATTGATAGAAATACATTAACCTGTATAATAAAATAGATTACAACTTATACTTAAATTACTTAATTTAGTTTAAACCATTTATTTTTCATTAATCTAATTTTTCCTGACAAACATATGTTTGTCAAATGTTAGTCTTTGATGCATTAATTTTCAGAACCGCATCAATGCACCCCTAACATCACTATAGCCATTCTTTCTACATTTAATTTTTAAATACCTTAACCAAATATTTGTTCTATTCAGTGTTGAGTAACAGAATAATTGATTTGGAAGGTACCTTGGAGGTCTTCCAGTCCAACCTTCTGCTCAGGCATGAAACCCTATACCATTTCAGACAAATGATTGCCAGTATTTCTTGAGCACCGCATGTATTGTCATGCATGCATTACTTCAATCATATGTTGTGAACAACCAGCCTTCAACTCCATATTTGGGTAATAAGCTCCAAAATTCAAACCTTTACACACTATCTTATTTTTTCCTATATCAATAAACTTTGTTTGTCTAATTTGGACTCATAGACAAAGTGGGCTGGAACAATAAAGATTCTTTCAATTTCCAAGTGTGGATCAATATATATTTTGAAATGCCTCTTAACATCAACACTTGCACCCTAGTCTTAGGCTTTACCATTTATTAACACACTGATGTGTTTGTCATTTTTTTCCTTCAATCATTAATATTTGATATGTTATTGTAAATTTCCTACAATTCTCAAAAATACACTTGCTAGCATTCCTTCACTTCAGTTACATTCCTAGTTCTTTCCTTTTACAGTCTAAAGGCTCGTGCCCACAGTCAAAACAGTAATTCCAACTTATAAAAACAGTAGAGCTTGCCTAATCTTTCCAAACACCAGTGAGAACAGCCATGTCTTCAGTGCCTAATGAAAATCTAATAGAGTCTGGATTTCTTGAGGGATGCTGTTCCACAGGCAGGTGCTGCCATAGAGAAATCATGATTCCTGGGTTCAATAAGATGCAGTTGTTTGATAGAAGGGATCTGGATCATGCCCTCATTGCTAGACTTGATGGGCGGTAGAAGACAGCCAGACCCACAAATAATCTGGCTCTTATTCCATGTATGGTTTTATAGGTAATAATCAGCATTTTGAATTGCACTTAGAAACTCATTGGCTTCTTGCAGAGAAATATGGGTGTAATGATAAATGCCAAAAGCTGTCCCTACCAGTGCATTCTGGACCAACCGCAGCTTCCAAGTGCTTTTCAAGTGCTATCCCATGTAGAACATGTTACAGTAATCCACTGGGAGGTGACTAAGGCATGATTGCTTGAATCAACAATCTATGTATTATCTTATGCGACTGATAGTTTTTCTCCCATTTCCTGCTGTTTAGGCCCTATCCACATATTCTTTCTACGCCAGCAGCTCAAACAATGTCTGCCTATGCCAGTCAGACCCAGTATTCAGGAATGCAGCAACCAGCAGTGTATACAGCCTACTCACAGACTGGGCAACCTTACAGCTTACCTGCTTACGGTATTTAACTTCCAGTTGTTCTTTATTTTCTTATGAATATGTTTGGCATCATGGAATTTCTTTGTTTCCCCTACCCGCTCCATTGGTAAGAATCAGTTGAACATTAATTTCTTACACAGATTTGGGTGTAATGTTGCCGGGCATCAAGACAGAAAGTGGACTTTCACAAACACAATCACCATTGCAGACTGGGTGTCTTAGTTACAGCCCAGGGTTCTCCACACCACAGCCAGGCCAAGCACCATATTCATACCAAATGCCAGGTGAGTAATTCCTTGTTGTTTTTGAATTTTCTTAAGATTCATACATTTCTTACATAAGTGTTGCGAATAAAATTTATTACCTGTCTGAGTCTTTCATTTCTTTTAAAAAAAAAAAGTATAATGATCTGAAATTTAAGTTAGATAATTTGATTGATATTTTTACATATTTAATGTAACTTATTTAAAATTTATGGAAGAGTTATTTACCAAAATTATTAGAAATGATCAAAAATATTATTCATTGATAGTAATAAATCATACTATTAATATGAAAAGATTGATAATGAGAATAATAGTGGCAACAATCGTAACTAAAGCTAAATATAATCGTAACTATATGAAATAGCTTTTGAGAATCCATATCTTGAGCACATCTCTGTGTAATTTGTGCACCTTTTAAATTTCTTGGTCTGGAATACCATGCACAAAATTAATATTTTTAATATTTATGACACTTTTATATTTATGTACTGCTGTATCCTGACAAAAAGTAGCTATAATGAGTTTTTTAAATTTAAACTCTATTCAGTTCCCAAAACTTTCAATAATAAAGCACTTGTAGGTCCAGAGGTATTTGGGAGGGGATGGCAGGTGATAAAATGTGTATCACAAGGCAAGCAGCACTTGTTACATATAGTGTTATGACACAAGCATTAAAGCACAGACTTTGTTATGATATCATGATGCATATTCTGTTATTTTGGTTTAGTAGTTGGGAATAGAAACGTGAATAGGATGAACATGTCTCCACATTAGAACACAACACTATTTTTAACAGAATCAACAAGGTTAAGCAACATTTTGGTGGTTGAAGATGGTACCTAACATGACAGAAGGCTTATTGAGGCTATAAAATGAGTAAAACCACATTACATCAAATATTTGTTCACTCTATTTATATAGTCTCCGAACTCATTTTTATGTGTAATAAGCAGTAAAAAATACATAGCAGCCAGGCATGATCAGTCATCCATACAACCAGGAGATGAGCTCTAATCCACACCCACCCAGTTCAACACCAGGTCTTCACGACCCTATGAAAGGCCAACAAGAATGAGGCCACTCTAATTTCAGGGGGAATTAAGCAAAAACTCCTCTTCTGGGCCCTGCCATCTGACACTCCACAGCTGATGGTATCCAGAGCATGTCCTTCCTGCCCAAAATCAAATAGGACTGGTAGAAACAACTTGGGAAAGATAGTCCCATAAGTAACCCAGTCCTATGCCATGAAGAACTTTAAAGAAAGCCAATGTACTCATGGGGCAGTGGTTCACATGTGCTGAGTAACCGGCATTAATGACTTCCCCGGGCAGCACATTTTACACCAGTTGAAGCTTCCAGGGACAGCCCTACACAAATTGCATTGCAGTAGTCCAAGTTGCATGTCACAAAGACTACAAGATGTAGTCAAGATTGAGTTTGGAGAAGATTTTCCAGAATTTTCTTTGTTACTTTCTTAATAGCGATATGCCGGGTTCAGGGCTCACAATACAATTTTCATATGTTCACACACCAAAAAACCCATGGTTTAAAGCAACTTTGAGCAGAGAGATTTTCAAAAACAATAAAATGAGATTCTACACAACCCAAGATAGCAGGCTTCTCAGCCTTAGCTGTTAAATATTTGAAGAGCTCTTTTTGCTGTCCTCACCATGATTCTACTCCTTAACTATTTATGTTTATTTATTTTATTTTATTTATTTTGTTTGTTTGTCAAACATGTACAAGATAGCAGGTATAGGTATAAACATAAACATAATCAAGGTGAATACAGATAGATGAGGACAATAGGACAGTAGGACAGGGACGGTAGGCACGCTGGTGCGCTTATGCACGCCCCTTACAGACCTCTTAGGAATGGGGTGAGGTCGACAGTAGACAGTCTAAGGTTAAAGTATTTTGGGTTTGGGGAAGAAACCACAGAGTCAGGTAGTGAATTCCAGGCATTGATCACTCTGTTGCTGAAGTCGTATTTTCNTAATCAAGGTGAATACAGATAGATGAGGACAATAGGACAGTAGGACAGGGACGGTAGGCACGCTGGTGCGCTTATGCACGCCCCTTACAGACCTCTTAGGAATGGGGTGAGGTCGACAGTAGACAGTCTAAGGTTAAAGTATTTTGGGTTTGGGGAAGAAACCACAGAGTCAGGTGGTTAATTCCAGGCATTGATCACTCTGTTGCTGAAGTCGTATTTTCTGCAGTCGAGTTTGGAGCGGTTTACAT
>QLTV01002492.1:105223-115474 GCA_003457575.1 Thermophis baileyi
CGCCCCGCGACCCACTCCTTCCCGCGGATCGCGAGGCGCGTCACTGGCCTGCCGCCCATTTTGCCGCGGGAAGCAGTGGGGTGCAAAATTAGAGTTAGGCCAGCGGCGCGCCTCGCGACCTACTCCTTCCCGTGGATCGTGAGGCGCGTCGCTTGCCTGCCGCCCATTTTGCCGCGGGAAGCAGTGGGGCGCAAAATTAGAGTTAGGCCAGCGGCGTGCCTCGCGACCCACTCCTTTCCGTGGATCGCCTGCCTCTCATTTTGTGCGGCCATCAGCCCTACCGGTACCGGTAGGTACGGTAAGGGCGTGTAGCATGCCCTCCCTTCATCCTCCCCTACTCACCTCGTGTAAAGCAACACCTCGTAGGTATAAAGCAGCACCTCGTGTAAAGCAACCAGTGTNGTCGTGCCTCGCGACCCACTCCTTTCCGTGGATCGCCTGCCTCTCATTGTGTGCGGCCATCAGCCCTACCGGTACCGGTAGGTACGGTAAGGGCGTGTAGCATGCCCTCCCTTCATCCTCCCCTACTCACCTCGTGTAAAGCAACACCTCGTAGGTATAAAGCAGCACCTCGTGTAAAGCAACCAGTGTGAATGGCGGGGAGTAAATGGTGGGGACCGGCTGCGCATGCGTTAAAAAAGGTGGGGGGAGGCGGCCTTATTTTCGGGGCGGGGCTTATTTCAACGCATGTCCCGAAAAGCCCTGTTGGCCTTATTATCGGGACATGTCTTATTTTCGGGGAAACACGGTATGTTGTGGTAGACATTTTCAATCTGAATACTTTCTCTATTTCTGCACAATAGAGTGTTACGCTTCATTAATATCCGTAACACTAAAAACTATTTCTTGGTGGCCGCCACATCTGCTCCTAGAGTTTCAGAGATGGGAGTTCCTTTGGTAAACAAGTATTTGGGCATGTTCCACGTAGTGCTTGACCTTTATGAAGTAGGTATTGCATAATATTTGAAAGACGGAATGTTAAAGAACCTCTATCCTGGAATAGAACTGTACATCCCGTAGTATGGAAAATTGATTGATTTATTTAAATTTGTTTCTAATTTTAAAAATAGTCTCTGCTCAGATATGATTATCTGAGAGATTATACAGCGAGATTATACTCCTAGGATATCATCTAACACTTGCCTTTATATTTGTTTATTCAATCTTTGTAATTTGGCAAATGCTCATAGTTAAAGAAGGTGAGGAATTTCAGTAAGCGGTTTATTTTCGTTCCTCTTGAATAATTAGGGATTTACAGATAATCCAAATTGTCCATTTAAAGCTTTAGAAGTACCTTATTTAAACTATAAAATTGAATGAGGAATACTTTGTATTTTGATAAGTGTTTATTTACCTTTTTTTTTTTACAGGAGAGTTTGATGCCGTGCAGAGCCCTTCAACTCCAATCAAAGATCTTGATGAAAGAACGTGTAGGAGTTCTGGGTCAAAATCAAGGGGCAGAGGGAGGAAAAATAACCCATCTCCTCCTCCTGATAGTGACTTGGAGGTACATTCTTTTAAATTAATAGCAATATGAAGGTCAGGAAGTAATTCATACTTGAGAGAGAGAGATAAAAGAATACATATTAATAGAAAATGCTGTTCACTCAAAATTAGATTAAGTACTGTACTGTACAATTAATAAAAACAAGTAATAAAAAATTAGATTAAGTACTGTATAAGAGAATTATTTAAGGGACGCGGTGGCTCAGTGGCTAAGATGCTGAACTTGTTGATCAGAAGGTTGGCAGTTCAGTGGTTCGAATCCCTAGCGCCGCATAACGGAGTGAGCTCCCGTTACTTGTCCCAGCTTTTGCCAACCTAGCAGTTCGAAAGCACGTAAAAAATGCAAGTAGAAAGATAGGGACCACTTTGGTGGGAAGGTAACAGTGCTCCATGCGCCTTCGGCATTGAGTCATGCCGGCCACATGACCACGGAGACGTCTTCGGACAGCACTGGCTCTTCAGCTTAGAAACTGAGATGAGCACCGCCCCTAAAGCCGGAAACGACTAGCATGCATGTGCGGGGGAACCTTTACCTTTACCTAAGAGAATTTTTAAAACAAATTAATTTCATAAAGTTGCTACTTGAGAACATTTTCTTTTCTCCCTCGTTATACCTACTCTTGGAATGTAATTGAAGTATGAGAAGCCAGGGAATCTACAGATCTCTAACTCAAGCTTGGAACCTCTCTACTTCAAGCTTGAAATATTTTAAACACTTCGAATGTCCATCCTGGATAAATTCCCTGACACATTCTTCCCCTTTCAAACAGTTATTAAAGTTTAAATATCTTTTATTGGAATGAAAACTGAGAGAAAACTTTTTTCTTCCTGGTCCTAAAAGATAACAGGGAAATCACAAAGTTACATCTGTATGGGATATCATTAAAGAGTTTGTGTATGTATGTATGTATGTGTGATTTCACAGAATAGTATATTTGATCCTTTGTTAAAAAGCATAATTGCCCTCTTTAATATGACCATAAAAGTTGATCATAAATGAAAATTTTCTGTTATAAAAATTAAAATTACTATTTAATATTTCTACCTAACAAAGCTCTTTGAAAGTGGGACACAAAGAAGAAAATTAGAGCATGTATATTTCATCTCTGTTTTTGGCTTGACAGTTCAAATATAAAAAAGCAGCAAGAGGACTGGGCAGTGCTTTAGAGTCAGAAAGATGCTTTTGAGTGTAATCCAGTATTCATATATCACCTGTCTGGAGCTCCTTAAAGCATCTGCAACTTTTTCTGGGACTACACAGCTGTCTTTTCTTTTAGTAATGTCTTTCTTGACTTGAAGTACTGAGTCATAACAACCTTCCCCCCCCCCCACAAAGACTGTTTAGCGCTACACATATTTCTGGATAACTGCCTCTAGTTCTTATGCTGTTCGTATATATTGATTTGTTGATTCTTTTGCTTTCAGCGTGTATTTGTTTGGGATTTGGATGAAACTATCATTGTCTTCCATTCGCTTCTTACAGGATCTTATGCACAGAAATATGGAAAGGTATGTGAGAAATACTAGTGCTTTTGTTGAAGCTAATTATTGTGCAGTACAATAATTTATTTGCTAAGTTTAAAGTCCTTGAATCATCCCCATAGTATTTAGCAGTATTTCTGGTACATAAATAAAATTTGGTTTTAATAGTCCTAGATTTGACATATATTTTTTTCATTCAGACTTTACTTCAGGATTCACTAAGTTTTATTGCAAATGATACTATTTAGATTAATTACATAAAAGTCAAGTAATATAACTTTACATAAATGTTATACATTTGGTTTTAATGGACACCCTTCTCTATACCCCCACTCCTAGCCCATTAAATGCAGGATTGCTTTAACTGGATACTTAGTAACACTTTGTCCTATTCTTATAACTTCTCAAAGCTTTACTGCTTTTTGACTAAAATCAGCTTCCTTTCCTTTATTTTACTAGCAGTTAGATGTCAATCTAAACACTGCTATTGAAATATTTTGTGATTGATTGAGAAAATACTCAACCACTAATAACTACTGCTTTTAATAACAAGTTACAGTAAAATAATCAGCAGTCTAAAACATATGTTTAATAAGAGGAAGGAAGGGAAGGAAGGAAGGAAGGAAGGAAGGAAGGAAGGAAGGAAGGAAGGAAGGAATCCAAACACTTTCCAAACAGCCTGGTGCATTCACAACCCAACAAAAACTTAAGATAGATTGTAATAGCTAAGCAATTTAGGGAGAGTCAGTACAATAAAAAAGGGAATATTAACTTATATGAAAAGTACCATTTTCTGCTTAGGTACAAACTATATCAAATATGATTATTGTTTTATTTAATATTTCCCACAAAACAGTTTGGAAATCAAATTGGTATCAAATTCTCCTTAAAAAAATCTTTTCGCTTCTGTTGCTCTAAACAAGTTTTGATTCTCTTCTGATGTCATTGCATAACTTTCAAATTTTGGCATAGCCTTTAACATAGCTCAGGCTTCCTTCTCAGCCTCCTGAGAACTTTGAGTATTTTGTCTCCTAAGGGACATTCTAGTAGAGATGGCCCAATCCAGCACAGAAGTCAACAGACAGACTGTCTGGCTCCAATTTGTGCCAACTGCTAATGGAGCCAAAGGCATTTGTATCTTGATATAGGGAAGTGTTACAGTTGATCTTACCTCCCCTGCAATGTTGGCAATCTCTGGATAAGGCCCATATTCCCATGAACCAATAACCTGAGAGGGCTTTTCCATATATCTATAGCAGCAATACCTACAAGAAAAGTTAAAGGAGATTAACACAGAACCATTCCTGTTAGTTTTTGAGTAATTTGACAGTAGTGTGTATTTAAAATGATGATTTCTTTACTATCTCTTAATGTCCTTTTATAATATATTACTTTTAAAAATAATTGCTCACATTTCATTTTTTATGTATGGGCAGATGCATGGAATTCATCTCATGCATGACTAATAAATTACTTTGGAAGAAAAGCTGCACAATTTGCTACAGAAATATATTCTGTAATTTCTAGACTGGAGAATTGACATGAATTTGATATAATGATGTATTGCTTAAATATTCAAAGAAGTAAAATGGTACTTAAGAGTTAATTTACTTTAAACTTGTATTAATGTAAAACTCTAAATATTTTATTTAGTTAATTATTTGTGGCTGACCTTTTATTTTTACAAATAACTCAAGATAATGCATATATCCAACACACCTTCCTCCTCCTATTGTTCCCACAACAACAATCCTTTGAGATGAGTTGGCTGAGAGAGAGAGTGACTGGCCCAAGGTCACCCAGCTGGCTTTCATGGCTAAGGTAGAACTAGAATTCACAGCCACCTGGTTTCTAGCGTGGTACGTTAACTGCTGGACGAAACTGACTTTCTTTGAAAATATTATTTTCTCAAAGAAAATATTATTCGTTGGTATGAAACTTCCAAGAGATAACTCAGTTTGGGGGGAAAAATTGATTGACCTTTCAAATTGAATCTTCAGGTGCAGATCATAAATTCAGGGCCTTCAGATAGAGTATGTTGTTGTTAGTTGCGAAGTCGTGTCCGACCTATCGCGACCCCATGGACAACGTTCCTCCAGGCCTTCCTGTTCTCTACCATCCTCTGGAGTCCATTTAAGCTCACGCCTACTGCTTCAGTGACTCCATCCAGCCACCTCATTCTCTGTCGTCCCCTTCTTCTTTTGCCCTCAATCTTTCCCAGCATTAGGCTCTTCTCCAGTGAGTCCTTCCTTCTCATTTGGTGGCCAAAGTATTTGAGTTTCATCTTCAGTATCTGGCCTTCTAAAGAGCAGTCAGGGTTGATCTCCTCTAGGACTGACCGGTTTGATCACCTTGCAGTTTGATCGCCTTGATAGAGTATATCAGAAAGCAAACCCTACAGGGGTAATGTGCTCTGTTTCTTCTACTTCCCTCTTCTTGAATTTGATTAGGTTGGAGAGAGAAAAGAGAGACTTAAATTTAGTGCACTATTATTATTTTTTAATTCACCTTGCTGTTATGTGTCTCTGTGACAAATTCTCTATTTGTCCTGTGGGCCTGAGATAGTATGCTTGCTGGTAGATTGTACTGTATATTTAAGAGTATTTCTAATTGGCATTGTATATTATATGTACAATAGTGATAACATAGATATTTCTCAGATTTGTTTTTAAAAAATTGTTGGAGAATCTGCATATAACAAATTATTCCAGAATGTCATTAATTTTTAAAAAAATATTTTTATTGAACTATGATTAACAAGTGTCATCAAGTAATTAAAATAACATAAATCCAATATGCATAGAGAAAAGATATAGAAAATACAAACAAATGTAAACAGAAGGTACTAATATATAAATTTGCCTTATATATAAAGTATTATCATTTTATAATCTATTGCTGTTGACGTAAACCATAAAAATCCATCCAAATTTGATAAAATTGTGATTCCTGCCCCTGATTATTCATTGTTTTTAAATTTGTATTTGTTTTAATGTGGCAATTGAAAAATTTTGTTAATCCACATCTCAATTGTTATGTAAACAGTTTTCCAATGTTAAGCAAGTATTATTTTAACTGCTTTAAATAGATAATATATGCAGTAATAACCTATAAATTGTTAAGAATGTTCACTTTGGTTGTTCTAGAAGAAGAATAACACTAACATTTAATAACATTTAAAAGAGAAACAGGAATAATTTATAAAATGTATTGCTGTAGAACCTTTGAAGATACTCTACTACATGAGTGTCAAACTCGCAGCGTCACATTGCCATCACGTGACATTTCGCAATATTTTTTCCCTTCACAGAGCTGGGGTGGGTGTGGCCTGCACATGATGCGCCCCCAGGCCACCAGTTTGACACCCTTGTTCTACTATATACTTTGCAGTGTCTTTCCTCCCTATTATTTTCATCCATCTTTGCCTTCAAATGAAGTTGTTGAACATATTTAGGATGTACTATTGTAGCTAGTGATTAAATACCTCATCAAGTTGAACCTTGAATTTCAAATCAATTTGAATTGAGTCTTGTTGCCTTTAGTCTTTAATTGCAAATAGGAATAGAATGTTGCTGCCTATATGTCAGATCAGAGCTTGACTAAATTGTATGCCTCTTATTTTTATTGGAATGTTATCACTTTATCTACAGAAGAAGCAATAACCCACTCTGCTCAATTTGTTATAGCATGTTATTATCCATCAAATATTTACCCTGATAGATGTATTCTTTCTGTTGTTTCATTTTAAACACAATGCTATTCCTGGCTTTTTTGTACTAGTTCTGTATTAACCATTATCTTTTTATTCTGGTCACTTACTACATAGATTTTTTTTTTAATTAATCCTTGTTTCACATTCCCTCTATTTGTATTTCCAAAGCAATATAACATTCTGTAAATAGCTCCTAGGGAATGTCCTTTTGTAACTTCTTCCCCTTTCGTAGCAGTCTAGAAAGTTGTATTCTTCCAGTTGGCTGCAGCTGTGCTTTCTTATTTTGTATTTAATATATTTCCATTCTGCTCATCATTATAAAATCCTGAATAATTAACAATAGTATTACAATAATATTGCAAGATAAAAGTAATTCCTTAAAAAGGAAAGATGAGAAGGTGTTAGTAGCTGGAAAGGGGCTATAAAAAAGATATCTTTTTTTTTTTTCAAAGATCTGGGATGGAGGGAAATGTCATTGCACAAGATAGGAAAGGTTCATATCCATATTTCAGCAAGTAGCAGTCCATACTGTCTGGCACACATAGCAGGATTTTTCCTCTGCCCTCAAAGAATATAGTAACCACAGAGATGATGTAATTGAATATGTTCTTCAGTGTAACTTGATCTGGGACTTTGAGCCATAAAATTCTATCAGCAATCTAGCTGCCACATTCTTCCCTAATTTTAGCTTCCAGAGCTTTCCAAGGGCAGTTCCCCACTGAGTGCATTACAGTAATACAATCTGGAAGTATTGATCATTCTTTTTAAACTAAAAGCAGCATTTTATTATTTAAAAAGAAGCAGCAGCACAGCAAATGTGATGTGAAGAGCTTACTACTCAGTTTTTGCACATCTACTTAAAACTCAATACCACTGAAGAACAGAACAGAATAGAATAGAATTCTTTATTGGCCAAGTGTGACTGGACACACAAGGAATTTGTCTCCGGTGAATAAGCTCTCAGTGTACATGCAAGCAACAAGTGATGAATAATTATTTTCATAGGTAAGTGCCATAAGCATTTCCCTTGTATTGTTTATCTACTCAAAACAGTGAAAAAGGACAGTGAGAGCAATTAATCAGTGGAATGGCCTCCAGAACTTGTGGGTGCTCTATCATTAAAGATGTTTAAGAAGAAATTGCACAGCAATTTGTCTAAAATGACACAGTGTCTCCTGCTTGAGCAGAGTTGGACTAGAAGATCTCCAAAGTCTCTTCCAACTCTGTTATTCTGTTAAAACTATTCCTTTTGTTCTATAAACAGATCGAGTTGAGTATTGGGTAAACTAGTTGATAACTATACCTTCAAGGCCCTGTATGGATTAGTTGTTAGAAAGGAGTTGATTCTTGCCCAATTAAGCTTTATTTTATAGTCCTGTAATGCGTCTTCATATTATAGTCTTAAAATTGTTCCTCTATATATTTGATTGATTGATTGATTGATTGATTTAATCCTGCCTTTATTATTTTTACAAATAACTCAATACAGTGAACATATCTAATATATCTTCCTCTTATCTTCCCCACAACAACAACAACCTTGTGAGATGGGTTGGACTGAAAGCGAGTGACTGTCCAAAGTCACTCAGCTGGCTTTCATGGCTAAGGCAGGACTTGAAATCAAGGTCTCCCACTTTCTAGCCTGGTGCCTAAACCATTAGACCAAATTGGCTCCATATACTGTATGCAATTTATATCATATTTATACAATAAAGTACATTTATTGTTCTTGGACTTCTTTTATGATATGTTCATATAAAATACTGATTTTGAAAGAAATTAATTTTGAAATAACTATTTTATTGCATTTGATCTATATTATTATGTTTTCATTGTTATGTCTCAATGTATTAGTAAACATTTTATTATTGAGAGCCATTTTGAGTTGAATCTACTTGTGGCCAAATTAGCATACAAATAGTAAATCAATATAGATTCTCCTTGCTCTGGGAGGATAAACTAAGGGACCTGCTCAGGGGTGAAATCCAGCAGGTTCTGACAGGTTCTGGAGAACCGGTAGCGGAAATTTTGAGTAGTTCGGAGAACTGGTAGCGGAAATTTTGAGTAGTTCGAAGAACCGGCAAATACCACCTCTGGCTGGCCCCAGAGTGGGGTGGGAATGGAGATTTTGCAGTATCCTTCCCCTGCCATGCCCACCAAGCCATGCCATGCCCACCAAGCCACGTCCACAGAACCAGTAGTAAAAAAAATTGGATTTCACCACTGGACCTGCTGCTCTTTTGCTGTAAGCAAATTAAGCAGATAAATAGCGGGTTTGAATGTTGGGATATGGAGACAGTAGTCTAAAGACCCATTTCTTTTCTTAGGTGATGAAAACAAGGACAAGATTCAAGAATAGTCACAGCAAGGCTATATTTCCCGTATTTCTCTCCATTAATGTAAACCATTGGGGCGATCATGGCTAACTAAGTCCTATGTATCAAAACTTCAATAGGGTCTAATGATCACTTTCTTCTACAAGGGTTTGAAATTGCATTGGCATTACTCTCTCAAATATCTTCCTAGAGGAGATTATGGTAGATGGCCAGTATAGGACTACCAGATTAGGACACAAAAATCCAGATGTCTAATAGATGATAGCAAAGAATTAAAACTTTTTTTTCCCTGTCATCTAGTGGTCATCTTGATTTTTGCAGCCTAGATCTAGTAGCCCTAGAAAATAATTGTTAAGAACTCCAAAAAGTACTGTGACTTTCTTGAAGTAGCTCTCTCAAAGATATATCCTTCCATATAGCAATATATTTAGCATACAAGGTGCCCATATGCTAACCTCCTTGTTAAAGGGAATCAGGTGTGAAGTTCAGAGTTTAAAAAGCATTCAAATAAAATAGACACATCCCATTGGTTGTCTTTGCCTTGTCGTCAGATTTCAATAAGTGAAATAAATTTAACAAAACTGGACTAGATGGCATCCACTTCATATTCGCATCAACAGACACATCCAGTTTAGCAAATATTAGTCCCTTACACTGTGTGCACAATTATTAGGCAAGCTGTATTTTGGAGGATTAATTTTATTATTGAACAACTACTGTGCTCTCGGTCAATCCAAAATGTTAATAAACCTCAAACCTGAATATTTAAGAAAGTAAAAGTGAGGTTATGGCTTTCTTAGGAGAATATCTGTGTGTGCACAATTATTGGGCAACTATTAGTGTGCAGAATTATTATGCAACTGAATGAAAAATGAAAATTTTCCCATCTCACTCATTTATTTTCATCTGTTAAAGTGAGAATAATAAACAAACAACTCAAAACTTACAAATAAACATTTCTGACAGTTCAAAATAACAATCAGTGACCAATATAGCCACCCTTCTTTTCAATAACAGTCATAAGCCTTCCCTTCATGGAGTCTGTCAGTTTCTTGATCTCTTGACTATCAACTTTTTGTGCAGCAGCACCCACAGCCTCCCAGACACTGTTCAGAGAGGTGTATTGTTTTCCTTCACCATAAATCTCCTGTTTAATAAGAGCCCACAAGTTCTCAATAGGGTGAGGGTCAGGTGAGGAAGGGGGGGGGACGTCAT
>QLTV01002492.1:115993-129683 GCA_003457575.1 Thermophis baileyi
CAACACGTTTCTTGCGACCCTGTTGACTATTTGTAACAAAAGGTTTTATGGTTCTTTGATCACACCCCAATATCTTAGAAATTTCAAGATTGCTGCATCCCCCTGAAAGACTTATTACAATGTTTGACTTTTCAGTTAAATCTCTTTTTTAGCCCATTTTGCCTGAGGAAAAGAAGCTGCCTAATAATTATACACACTTTGATATAGGGTGTTGATCTCCTTAGGCCACACCCTCTCTCATTACACAAATACACATCACATGATATGCTTATATCCATTAAGCATTCAAGTTTATACAGCTTGCAGGTGGAAAATATGCATGACTATGATATGGTCAAAATACTCACTTGCCTAATAATTGTGCACACGGTGTATTTTTCATACTCTAGGCAGAATGCCATGATTGATCGCAATACTTGAAATCCAATTCTTCATTGTGTCTGATGATCCAAGGGGGAACACAAAGGGAAGCTTCTACAGCTTTCCTTTAAGGTGTTTTATCTTTCATCACTTTATTTTCACACATCTTACAACAAAGGTTTATGGCCTCCACACTCCAAACTCAAATTCACCTAAGTTTTTCCTGTTGTGCCATTAGTGATTTCCCATCATACCAAAATACTCTTTTCCCCCTTGCTGGTTATATATCTGTCATTACCAAGGGATGGGATTACAAACTAGAAGTTTCTTTTCTGCACTGAGGATATAATTCTTGGATAAGCTCTTTAATTTAGATAAAGTATTTTGTTTCATAGCAATATTTAATAGTGACTAATGTTACAACAATTAGATTGTAACTATTATGTAATTGTTCTATCTTAGGTTAACCATGATATTCATTTTTAAAATGCCTGTTTTCACTACCTTTACATTTTCTTTCCAGTTACTTATCTTTCAAGATTTTGATAGTAAGAATTTCTGCTTCAAGTGTAACATTACACTCCACAAAGGGGGAGAAAAACAATTTCATTCTTATGTAGAATTCTTATTAATTTTTTGTGTAATTATGTGTACTTTTTTATTTTTCTTATTAATTTATTGTGTAATTATTTGTAGTTATTTTTTATTTTTCTATTATACATGTAAATTGTATAAAATTAAAGTTAGTATTGACCATTACATGGTACTGAGAATATGTATCTTTTCTGTTTCCCCCCACACCAACCAGGATCCACCTGTAGCAGTGACTCTTGGACTTCGCATGGAAGAAATGATTTTTAATCTTGCTGATACTCATTTATTTTTCAATGATTTAGAGGTATGTACAAAATATAAATGTATATTAGAACACCTATATCCGATAATCTCTATTTCTTCCAGTTGTTTGTAGCCAGAAATAGAAAGTGAACCAGATATTTTTTTTATATGGTTAGATTGGCAAAATATAGAAATAGTTAACAAGATTAGGCTGCTATTAACTTTAAAAAAAAATCAGGTCTATTTGGAACATTCCATTAGATTTAACTTTCCATTATTCTATTATAGGATACAATAAGAATTCAAAAGAAGCCTCTTGCTCTCTCATTTTCATCCTAAGCCATTAAAATAGATGGGCATTAAAATAGATAGTTCTACTATCACCCAGCCTACAAATACATTTGCCAAGGGATGGTGTTAAAAAAGAATGAAGAACTTTTGAAACTCCCGTAGCAAACAATAGGAGCAACATCTATTCATGGTTTCTGCAACCTGTCCTATCTCAACCTAAAATTCCTAAACCTAACAAAAAATAGCCACTGATAGCTCAGAAACGAAACAAGAAGAGGTGAAAGGACAGGCGTTTCTCATTATTACCTTAAACATGTATTTTCACTTGCTCATCAAAAATATCAGAATCCTGACATTCAGAGTATTCATCTTTTGATCAGGGAACATTCTCTACCTGCTAGCCTCCTTTTTGTTCCTATATTCCTGTAAATTTTAATTAGTACAGGAAAACATTCTGACTTGCAATGAGTGTCTAACTTAGAAAGATATACAAGAGCACTGTACAGTTTCTAGACTCAGTTCCACTTTAAGGCAAAATAAAAATTCCATGCTATCGTTCCTTAATGTTACAGAATTTTGCATTGGGGTAGTTTTATAATGAATTTTAAGAAAACATTTCAATGATTAGATTTGCTAAAGTTATATTTACATGTTGGATTGATAAGTCCAATTTTATTTTCCTTATCTCTTTAAATTATACAAATAGTTGGCCTACATTGTATCTTTACTGTCAAGGAAATCTTTTCTCTTATATTTGGCAGTTAATCTATACAAAATTTGTTATTATCTGTCAGATAAAGATGAATAGAATTTGTTCTTCACCCTGAATTCTGTAACTGCTAAGATCTGCATAATAGAGTTTTTGTTTTTACTAGCAGTGAGTCATTGTTTTTATTGGATAATGAAATTACTGATATTTCCAAAATGATTTTTTTTTGTGGGTCAACTGTAGGTTTTATACTCCTTAGTAAAAATGTCAAGTTCTGAAGAATTCTTTGGTAAGAAACTAGTTGTACTGAGACATAATTTAATTTAACATTATAGCAGTCAAAATCAGTTATTGCACATGAATTTGTAAACGCTCAGTAATGGAAAATATATTTTATCTTTCTTAGTTTTGAACTTGCACAGCCAGTGGCCCACTGTGACTTGAGTATAGCCAGTTCTGTAGCTGTTTTAAAAGGTATTTTACCTTAAATTAACATTAACAGAGAGCTTCCTTACACCACAATTTCTACCTCATTTCTATTATAACCACATACCGGTAGCAGTATTCTGATATTATGCAAGCAGATTTTAAATTTCCACTGGGAATGGGAGGGAATTAATTTAGGTTGATGTCCTTGAAATCTTTCATTATACATGAATTGATTCATGTATAGTTAGCCTAAAATTTTGACAGGCTTGGGGTTTAGCATAAATAACTATATAATTTTTCAATAATAATTCTGCAAACAGTATAGAGCCTCAAAATATGTAATAGGAAATTAAAAAATAATAAGGGTGTACCACAGAAGTCAGATAAGTCACATTTATATCATATTTCCAGATTGTAAATGGATTTTTTTAAAAAAAGAGAACAGCAGACAAAATGGATATCCTCACTAATTTTAAAGACTATGGCAAATTTATAATCTTTTTCAAAATGAAAAAAGTACATGAAAACAAAAGACCCATGAATCATTAATAAAAGACAGCTTGATAAAACATTTACGAATACCTTCAACTGGGATTCACATCAAGTATTTGACTTACTAAATATATTCTAACTAGACCGAAACACTCCTGTAAAATCTTATGTATTAATAGCCATGTGTCTGCTAGTCTGCCTGCTTACTGTTTCCTCCTAAATTGCTTTCCTAGTACTAGGAAGAGACGTGAGAAATTAAAAGGGGCAGAATGCTTTTTTTGTTTGTTTGTTTCCAAAATCTTTGCCTTTTTGCCAGATGGAGATTAACAACAAGATTTTTTGTCGCTAGGAAGTACAAAGGCAAAGGAAAGTTTAAAATGTCTTGGTGGCATCACTCATCAATCATTTCCATCCCTTTCATCACTGCTTGCATAACTATGTTACACCACACTGTAAATTTGAGACAAGGGTAAAGTGGATATTCAAAACTGCTCCATAATAGTGTAGATTTGATGGAAGACTTTAAAATGGGCTAACAGAGAAAAACAAATGAGATCACATGAAGTAACGTCAGGCAGATCAGCAAAAAAAAAAATCATGAATGAGAAAAAGATCAGTCTAGCACTAAGTAGTAAACATTGCAAGGATCTCAGAAAAAGAAACCTGGGAAAAATGCTCACTTTGCCAGAGCTTTCTTTTCAAACTTTAAGTTTCCGTTATAACAGAGGACCCAGATTGTTGGGGACAATATGCTGACTCTGTAAACCATTTAGAGAGGTCTATAAAGCACTGTGAAGTGGTATAGAAGTCTAAGTGTTGTTGTTGTTGTTATATAATCTTAACAAGGTGCTGAAGCATTCTCCTGTGCAACCCTTTAATAATAGTTCCACTCTGGATTGTGTGATTTGACAATAAAGAACTTAGAATTATGCAATTGCCAATATTCTAACACAGTGCTCAGTCTCCTCTTCCATAGGGTTCAATTGGGAGCTTTTTTTTTCTGTAGCACCTGACCCATTTTTGAACTTGATTATTTATTGTAGTACCCTGACACCACATTTGGTTCCATGTTTCTCAGCCTTTGGAAAGTTACTCTGCTGATGGAAGGACAAGATGCCTTTTTGCATAATTTATTTCCAACATTCCTTATGGGTTTCAAAGAATTAAAAATGGGTTCAGCTAGATAGAATGAAAGCAATGAGGTAAACAGGTACAGAGGAAACAAATTCCAGAGAAAGAAAAGAATAGGAAAAAGAAACCAAGGAAAGAGAGTCAAACCTAGTTTGATTGGAAAGTGTAATCTGGAATGTACCTATAATAAACAATGTATTTGTTGGAAATCTGTGATCCAACTCTACTGGGATAGGAGAGGAATGTCTTTAAACTAAATATTTTATATATTCTCAATTCAAATGGGACATTTAACAAAGTAGCAGCAGGAGTATGACCATTGGCGAGATATGTGGTCTGAAATCCCAAATTTATTCTGCTTTATGATGAATGGAAAATGAAATGATAATTCAAGATGAAACAGAATTGTAGGTACCTTACAAGTAGGCTAATAAAGCAGAAAAGGAATTAAAGAAAGGAAGCAAGGAACTAAGGAAACTAAGAGAAAAAGATTTTCGGTTAGGATTGTTCCTAATTTGTCCACTTATGTCTTCATGACTATGACCCAAATCTTCTGTTTCAGAATCTTTGTAGTTTTGTAAATTCTAGAAGAAAATTTGAGTTTTGAATAGAAAAAGGAGCATTTATTCCACGCTCAAATTGTGAAACAAATTACAATTCCTCACTGGGATTTTTTCTCCATATAACTTTTTCTTCATTCATTCTAAGTATTTAACTTTTATTTTGTAGTGCTCAGATTTTAAAAGACATCTTCATCTGATTTTTTTTTAAACTATGTTTATATTGGTCATCTTATTGAAACTTTTGCAGCATGCCCTTTTGTAAGAGTTCAAGGTAATCAACAATAACGTTTGCTATGACATAATTGTTTAGAACCTGATATGAAAATACTTTCCAGAAACAGCAGGAAGCAACCATAAATGTAAAAAGTACAAATTCAATAATAACTGCTTAGAGCCCAAAAACGTAGTTCTGATATTGACATGAAATAGCCATATTACATCAGTGACGATGATTTTTTAATCAACTAGAGATAGAAAACCAGTTGTGCTCATGCATCAAGGAAGGACACCTAACATCAGTGACATAGGCCCTGATAATATCAAGGCATACTGTAGTGTCCTTTTTATAGGTTGTCCTTAGTAGCCTGGAAATTGCCTCTAGCCCATAATGAAGCAGTGCAAATGTTGTACCTTCCCCTGTGTCAAAACAACTGAACAAGACATTGGTTGCTTTCCAAAGTCAGTTCACCATAGAAGGCAGTATCAGATCCTAGATTTAGCCACAAAACAGGCTTTTTATCTAGTCTCAATTGAGTATACTGTATTTTTCGGAGTATAAGACGCACTTCCCCCCCCCCAAAAGAGGGTGGAAATGTTGGTGCGTCTTATACACTGAATACAGCCATTTTTGGCCTCCCGAAGCCCCACCCTGTGCGAAAATGGGGTGCGCAGAGGGTTTGGGAGGTCTGCAGAGTGCTCCTGAGGGCTGGGGGAGGGCAAAAACGCCCCCGTTTTTGCAAAAACCGGGCAAAAATGGCCCGTTTTTCACAAAAACGGGGTGTGCAGAGGGTTTAGGAGGTCTGCAGAGTGCTCCTGGGGGAGGGCAAAAACTTTTTTTTTCTTAGTTACCTCTTCGAAATCTTGGTACGTCTTATACACCGGTGCGTCTTATAGTCCGAAAAATACGGTGTTTCTGGAGATGTTCGTATATAGGAGGATCTCACCAGGTGGAAGAGGTTAATATAGAGAAGAAATTCAGTTCTTTTAACAACAGCTTCAAGAACCAGCAATAGCATTTTGAATTCTATATGGGAAGACAGTATAGTTTTGCAGTAAAGGAATTGTTCGTTCCCTTCATGCTTTCCCTTTTAACGAGCCTATCCATCAAATTCTGGACTAGTTGCAGTTCTAACTGCTCTAAAGAAAATTCTCTGCAGCAGTCCAGATATTAGTTAATTAATTAAAGTAAGTATCACTGTGACAAAGATTTGCTTTCTCCAGTGAGGGCACTGAGGTCATTGGTTGTGACAATGATCAGATGTCACAATTATCACCTTTGAAAATTGGTCTTTGGTGTTACAAGCAAGACCAGAACTATTATAACCCTGAGTGCTCAAGTTCCAACTTAGTAGACATGGGTATTATTATATTATGAATATCACGTAATCATTATTATATGTGGGCAATTAACAATTATATTCACAGTCTAAGTCTGGTGGACATGTAATACTTCAGGTCCTAACCAAGGGCCTAAGAATTAATAAGGTAGCATCTAAGAAAATAGACCCTATTTTCCAGGCAGGGTGGTTTTTTCTAAAATTGGGTGTTCAGGTCCGATAAATTCAATATTTTCAGATATTATTTCCACTGATAAAACCATCAGAAACAACAAAATGCACAATCAAGAATTTGTTGCAGTTTGATATATTTTTATTAAAAGTTATTTTTCTTTTAAAAGTCTGTTTATTTCTCAAAAAGATAAATATGATTGCCTGCCAGGACAGTCAACAATGGAACATGAAAAAATAGATACTTTTGAAAGTTATGCATTACTTTTTTTATTTATATAATATACATTGATGTGAAGTTCTGTTTATTGACATGGTGCTGATGATAATAACTTTTTATTTTTCATTTTGTGTTTTATATTGGGGCTTCTTGTGCAGGACAAGCAAACATATACTTAAGTATTATGTTAAGATTTGTAAATCTTAATCTGAGCAAAGGGGAATCATTCTTTTTGGTGTGTGTGTGCGTGCGTGTGTGTGTGTGTTCACGTACTACATGGAATTGTTGATAACCATAGCAATCTTTGAAGTATTGCAATATATCTAGGAATATACCAGTTGATCATATGGGGGGGGGGAGAAATAATAGCTTTACCTTATGAAATTGTAAATGCTCATATTCTGCCATCTGCTGGCAATAGATGTGGTAATCCTCATTTAGATTTTTCACATTAAAGCACCAATGTAAAACATTAAACAAGATATTGCTGCCCTATTCTAAAACATATTCTCTTACTAGGAATGTGATCAAGTACATATAGATGATGTATCATCAGATGACAATGGACAAGACCTAAGGTAAGATGTGCCTTGAAAAAAAATGAAGCAAATTTAAATAAGTATGTATTTTTAGGAAGAAATAGTATTCACTTTTGCATATTTTGGGTGTTTGCAGTACCTACAGTTTTGCAACTGATGGCTTCCATGCAGCTGCAAGTAGTGCAAACCTTTGTCTGCCAACAGGTGTAAGAGGAGGAGTTGACTGGATGAGGAAGCTGGCATTCCGTTACAGAAGAGTCAAAGAATTATATAATACTTATAAAAACAATGTAGGAGGTAAGAGGGATTTTTTTCAATATGACATTAACATCAATCTTGTAGTCTTCTGAAAATAATTATTTATAATGTAAAATATAAATAATAATAATAATACATAATACATAATACATAATACATAATACATAATAATACATAATACATAATAATAATACAAAATAACCATGGGTGGTTTGGAAATTTTGTGAAGAAAAGTGGATGAAGAAAAAGGAGAAACAATTTACAGTCTTTCCTTAACAAGTTGTGTAATGCCTGGAATACTGCATCCTGTTTTGGTCACCACGTTACAAAAAAGATGTTGAGACTTTGGAAAAAGTGCAGAGAAGAGCAACTAGGATGATTAAAGGCCTGAAGACTAAAACATATGAAGAATGGTTGCAGGAACTGGGTATGGCTAGTCTAGAGAAAAGAATGATGAAGGGTGACATGATAGCAGTATTCCAGTATTTGAGGAGCTGCCACAAAGAAGAAGGGATCAACTTATTTTCCTAAGCACCAGAAGGCAAGACAAGAAACACTGGATGGAAACTAATCAAGGAGAGAAGCAAGCTGGAATTAAGAAGAAACTTCCTAAAGATAAGAATAATTAACCAGTGGAACAGCTTGCCTTCAGAAGTTGTGGGTGCTTTGTCATTGGAGTAAATGTCTATGGAGATTCTCAGTCATCCAGGTCATGATTGTCCCAAGGTGCTTTTTCAAGAGGCAACTGGACTTTCTTGTTTTTCTTTGAAGACATTTTGCTTCTCATCCAAGAAGCTTCTTCAGCTCTGACTGGATGGTGGGGAATGGAAGAATTTACGGTATATTCCTTGCAGACAGCTGGTCATTTGCATTCTTTTAGAGAATCGTTGAGGCCTCTTGGAGGTTTATCTGTGTCCTCAGTGTCACCTGAGTAGTGCCTGCATCTTCTTCATTGGAGGTTTTTAAGAAGAGACTGGACAGCCACTTGTCTGAAATTGTATAGGGTCTCCTACTTGAGCAGGAGGTTGGATCAGAAGACCTCCAAGAAACCCTCCAGTTCTATTCCGATTGAAGTTTGGAGCTTAAATTGCAGGTTTCTTCAGCTCCCCTTGCATTTGTTAATTTAGATGACAAATCGTCATTTTAGCTTTTCATCCCAAATTAAAACAGTCCTCTTTGAAGAGAATCTTCCTAGACAAATTGGTCTGGTATAGTTTTCTCATTGATGTTGTAGCTTTGTATATTCTGGATTTTCATTACAGATGTATTTCATTTAGTGACTGCTTTGTACAGTGACCGTTTGCAGTTAAGTCAATGAAGAAAAAGTAATTTTATGACTAATCCTTGTACGTATGACCTTCACAGGTCTGTAAAGCAAAGGAAAGCTGAAGTAAGATCATAAGCCCAGTCACGATTTCATTTAGTAACAATTTTATTTGAGTTGCCAGACCCAATTGTGGTTGCTAGATGAGGACTACCCGTATTATTAATGTAGAGTAGCATTCAAAGGCATTATTCTTCACATGTACTCCAATGTAAATAATATTTTAGATGTCACTTATACAGTATGTTATGCATATTATAACCCAGCCAGGGTTCAAGACTAAGCACAGATCCCAACCTATGGGGTTGTGAAGGACAAAATCCAAATTTCCTTAAGGAATTATATTTGGCATATTTTAGAGCAAGGCTGTGGCTATGCATAGGCATTGTATTGGACAACAGACACAACTCTTTTTCTGATTTAAAAATAAGTAAGGTGTTTTTTATGTCTGCTGTTGCCTGGGAATGGGAGAAAAGTGAGCAGAGAATAAGCAATTAGAAGGATGTATAAAAGGAAGAATGTGCAGTAGTGCAGGGGTGGGTTCTAACTTACCTTGCCGCCGGTTTGCTTCCTCCCGCGCTGCATGGCTGCGCGTGCATTGCGCATGGCCACGCGCGTGCACATGCACAGTGATGAAAATTCCCAAAAAAATTCCCCCAAAAAAGCCGAAAACAAGATGGCAGCGCATGCGCAGTGCCGGGGACTCGGCTTCTGCGCATGCGCAGAAGAAAAAAATAGCAAAAAAAATTCCCCAAAAAAAATTCCCCCAAAAAGATGGCGGCGTCCACGGACCGGCACCGACAGAACCGGCTCCGTGATGTCACCAGCGGTTTGCTACCGGTTCTATAGAACCGGGAGGAACCCACCTCTGCAGTAGTGTCAGGAAATAGTGAAGAGAGACAGAATAACTATGTTTAGGCAGAAAAGGGATATTAGAGGAGAAGAAAGGGAGAGAGCACATTTAGAATATGCATAATTTTAGAAAACCTCTATAACCAGTGGACAATCCCTGTTCAGCAAATCCAAAATCCTTTATGTTTTGGTGTGTTTCAGTTTCAAATGAAACAAACCCTGACAGCACCTTTTGTGATATTATTGGATAAATAGGGCAAGGTGGACTACCATCTCCTCAGCTTCTCCAGCATAGCATACCTTACCAGCCCATCTTATCTCCTCAACTTCTAGTGCTTTCCTTTTCTTTCTCATTTCAGTCACCATCACTGTGACCACCATGGGATGTCTCGCTGGCTTTCTTGCCCCTTGTCTTCTGAAGGCCTGCTGTTTCCCCCTTTCCTCCTTTTAGTCACTATTATCATTGACATCCAAAATGATCATCACCCAGATGAAGCTCGTCACGCAGATGAGCAGTGATTAACACCAAGATTAACATTAGACTAACAATCAAGAAGCAAACAACACCCCAATCAAGAAACCACCAAACAAGCTAACAGTAAACAGCCCAAACAAAGAACCACTAAGGCCACTCCCATCAATACTGACAGGGCAAGCCACTAGGATATAAAATGAGAGCAAACCCCACTCTCTACTACACTGATGATGTTACCTAGTTTGTTAAGGAGATGTCTGCAAGAAAACAACCAAACTCAGAAAGCACCAAGGACCCTTCATTGACATCCAGGCATGACACATCCTACCACCCTGCTTGCTCACGAACTTCCCAGTATCTTCCCTTTCTCATCTTAGCCGTTATTAGCACCACTGCCAATCAATCCTACAATGTTATATCTCATTAGCTTCCAGGGGTGAAATGCTCCCGGTTCGTTCTTACCTGTCGGTCGCCATAGAGCCGGTCGCCAAGGTAGCGCGAGGCGCCGCCCACCCGCCCGGACGCCACCTGGATGCCGCCATTTGGGTTCTTTTACCCTCTGCGCATGCGCAAAGCGTTCTGTGCATTCGCAGAGGGTAAAAGCGTTCTGTGCATTCGCAGAGGGTAAAAGAACCCAAATGGCAGCGTCTGGGCGGTGTCCGGGCGGGTGAGCGGCGTCTCGCGCTACCTTGGCGACCGGTCGGCTCTACGGCGACCGACAGGTAAGAGCGAACCGGAAGCATTTCACCCCTGTTAGCTTCCCATTCCTTTCTTCCCTCAGCATTCAGTACAATTGAATCTAGCCAACCCACCAGCCCATCCCTTAATCTTCCCAAGGCCTTTTCTGCTCTCCTCAGTCAGCTACTTGTTCCAAACTGCCCTAATCTCAGCAGCAAGTACTGGCTTCCCATTCAAGACATCCTCCTACAGTACTGTCTTCCTTCAACTCACTTGCCTTCCTGCAGGGTCCATCGGTGGCCTTGGCTTTCTCCTAATGTCCTGCTCCAAGTAGTGCATGGAACATCTTGCCCCCTGGTGTGAGGCTGGCCCCAACCCTCCTATCCTTTTCTAAGGCCCTAAACACCTGGCTCTGCCAGTTGACCTGGGCCCCCAATGGAGGAACAGCACAGTGGAAGTGGTTGATCAAGTAACAACAGATCCCATCTACCCCCATTCTGCCACCACCCTCCCCATATGTCCTTAGATTTTAACCTTTGGTTTTAATTTGTGTATCCCAAAGGTACTTTTTCAAAGGGCAACTGGACTTTCTTTGTTTTTCTTTGAAGACGTGTCTCTTCTCATCCAAGAAGCTTCTTTTAAATTAAAGCTTAATTTATTTTTGTTTTAATGTAGATATATTTTATGACTATAAGCCACAGAGTACCTTATGGTAAGATGGGTGACCAATGAGTGAGTAAGTGAGCGAACGAACAAACGAATGAACCACCACCACCTTTTGGACTGTTTCTGGAACAAAATAACCTTTAATGTGTATTATTAAGTAGCTTAGAAGTAGTAATATGCACTGGAGACAAATTTCTTGTATGTCCAATCACACTTGGCCAATAAAGCTATTCTGTTCTGCTCTGCTCTGCTCTCTTTTATATTCACAAGCAAGTGAACTGAAATATTTTTATTAGAAAAATATGTTATCGGTCTAAATTAACATGGGACTATAATTCCTGTTAAACAGAATGCACTTTTAAGAACTTTTTCCTTTATGAATCAGGACTTCTTGGCCCTGCAAAAAGAGATGCATGGCTACAGTTAAGAGCAGAGATTGAAGCTCTCACTGACTCCTGGCTGACCAATGCACTTAAATCATTATCAATTATTAGTACAAGGTGAGTACAAACTTAATTTTTGTAAAAAAAAAATTATATTGCAGAAGCAAAACAATATTAAAGGCAACAGCAGACAACAAGATACTTGTAGTCATTCAATTTCCTGCAGACCCATTAGGCTTCATGCATTTTTTGACTTGGCATCTTTTATTTCTGTTTTAATAAAAAATAAATGGATGGTAAAATGCTACCAGCTAGTATTCTCTTTATTAACAGGAATGCATCCCGGGCCCTTAGGCATTCTTAGAAAATAAAAATAGAAGATTACTGCAACACCATACTTGGTGTGGAAGCATGGCTGCCCCTTGAAAATAGATTAGAGTGGTTAGAGGGAGTGATGAGAGTTTACTGACTCACTACACTCAACATCGAAGGCAATTGGTAAGAATAATATTCCAAAGGCCAACAGAATACCCACCTATCCTTTATATAATGCAAAGGTGATATTGTAAGTAGGACATTAGGCACTGAGGTAGTCTCCAACCTACAGGTTGGAGATAGGTGGGTATTTGTTCAGCGACCATTCAAAACTACAATGGCACTGAACAAATGGTGGTGACAACTATTTCTCAGAGTCCCAACCATCTCAGCACCTCACCAAATATGTGATTGTGATCCAGAAGCTTGGCAAGTGGATCATATTTCTGACTGGTTGCAGTGCCTGATGATCACATGATTGATATTTGCAACCTTCCCTATTGGCTTCCCTAGGAAGTCATTTGGGAAGACAGCAGGAAAGGTCACACATCACTGGGACAAGTTTCCACCACCTGCCTGCTTTCTCCCAATCCCTCTGCACTTGTGCTGTGCCTCTCACACACTTCCTCATGCATTTTCCACGACTTGCACTACAGTCTCCTAGACCCACAGCTTTGGGGACCCCTCCCGACTGCATCACTTAGCAATGGAAATTCTGGACTACTGTACAGGGAACAGTTGTACTGCTCTACAACAAGCCAGGCTATTCGCCCATCCAGCTATCATACTCTATAAATTGTATAGCCTGTAAAATTATGTTGATTTCTTTGTAAGTTCAAAAAGTGATAAATGAAAATGTTATCTCAGACAAAAAGGCTGTTTTTCCATTCATAAAGTAGTTCATATTCTATGAATTTAGAAACTCAGTTGAAGGTGTGTGTTTATGGATCATCACAATCATGAAATTTGCAACGTACAGAATATTGCAATATTTATTATTACTGCAGTAGTAATTGATGGCTGATCTGTAGCTAATTTGTTTTATCATTATGCAGATGTATACTCTGTCTTTCTCTATAGGAGTAACTGTGTAAATGTCTTGGTAACAACAACTCAACTTGTACCGGCCCTAGCAAAAGTGCTTCTGTATAGTTTAGGAGGTGTTTTTCCTATTGAAAATATTTACAGTGCAACTAAAATAGGTATGTATCTCAATTCTTTTCAATTTACATAGTTTGCTGATGGTTTCCAAATGTCTTCTAATCTACTAATGGCACTTCAGTTCAGTTAAGAAATGTCTTCACTTGTAAGAATTGTATGTAAAAACTATATATAAAGAGTTAGATAACTAGAGTGAGATTCCTAGTTACACACACACACACACACACACACACACACACACACACACACACACATACTTTTGGATGTACCAACCCCACTA
>QLTV01002492.1:129778-156173 GCA_003457575.1 Thermophis baileyi
AAAGAGTTAGATAACTAGAGTGAGATTCCTAGTTACACACACACACACACACACACACACACACACACACACACACACTTACTTTTGGATGTACCAACCCCACTATTATCATTAATAAGGCTATTCAAGTATTTGAAAGAGGTACCGGTACTTTACAAACATGTATTCTCATTAGAACAAGCTCTCTATTTTTTGCAAGACACAACTATTTCTGAAGCAAAGTGACTGCATGCTTGAATGGCTTTCAAAGCAACTGTATAAATATACAGCTGCTTTGATGATTTGAAGAGATATGTTTTGTTCATACACCTGCATATTGTGGTACACCTTTTTTAAAATGCTTTGAATGCTTCATTGACTCACAACATCCTTATTCAGAAACAGTTGACCTTCTCCCAGGATGGAAAATTTATTGAACTTCAAAATGTTGAACTTTGAAAATAAAAAGGGCTACTCTTAAGAAAACAAGCGCAGGTTTTGAGATACCCAGATTAAGGGAGAACAGACAACCTGGTTGTTTATGTCCAGAGGAACAAAAAAAATTATATGCTTTGTTAGGGTTCTAGCAGAATACCTTGCATGTTGTCTTGGCATACCAAATATTAGCTTTCCTGAGTTTCAATTGAATTGTGGCAGAAAATTAATTAAAAAGGCACCAATATTATGAAAGGCTTGTCTAGTGTATGATTTTTGTGTGTGTGTATAATGCCTTTTTAGAGATTACTGTGATTATTTTTTTTGAGAGCTCAAATAAATAGTGCATTATTTTTCAGGAAAAGAAAGCTGTTTTGAGCGTGTAGTGTCCAGGTTTGGCACTAACATAACTTATGTTGTGATTGGAGATGGCCGAGATGAAGAGCATGCAGCTAACCAGGTAACTTCTCTCTGAACACTTATCTCATTTATCTTCCAGGAAAAGAAAGTTGCTTTGAACGAATAATGCAAAGGTTTGGCAGAAAAGTAGTATATGTTGTAATTGGGGATGGTGTAGAAGAAGAACAGGCAGCAAAAAAGGTAACTTGTTTCATGAAATGTTGGTGTGTTCTATAGATATTTACACAAGCTTATTTTGTGTGCATTTCTGTTAGTATGGCACATTGTCAAATTATTTCATATGCCAAGATCATAAGAAGTAAGACATAATCAAACCATTTGGATTCAAGCACAGGCTTTATGAGGATGGGCAAGATATGGAAATTAAATAAAATATATACTGATTATAGATCTTTTTTTTAAAAAAAAACACTAACTCTAAGCAAATTAAACATATTGCATGGATTTGCAAGGCCCAGAAAAGGGTATTTTGTGTCATATAATCAAAAAAGCACATTGATCTTCTTACAAATCTGAAAAGGGAATAATATGCCAAAAGCTACTTATTTCAGAGTGTAAGCTATAAGTATATTTTAAGAAATTGATTAAAATTTGAATTGATTTCATTCTCGAGGCAGGCACAGCTGTATCTATTCCTCATTTACATTTAGAAAGCTGTGATTTCTATTGAACAATAAATCTTTGAACACTTTGTGTTTAATGTAAAACAGTCATATAGAAGATTTCAGCACTGCATACTTGATTATTAAAGTAATTTATGATCATATAAGTGCCCAGTAAACATTGTCCTTAAAGAAATCTAGCAGGAAATCTACTGTACTTCAACACATTTCATACTTCAGAATATAAGCAAAATGGAGAAAACATATACATTCAGATATACTGCATCTAGAGCATGGGTGCCCAACCTTTTGGCTTGCCTGGGCCACGCTGAATGAAGAGGACGTGTCTTGGACCACATATAAAATATATAATATAGTTAATATACATCAATCTCATAATAATGTTAAAAGTTTACGCTCTTTTTGGGTCGCATTATTAGCTGTCCGGAGCTGCGGGTTAGACATACCTGATCTAGAGCAATCTTAGAGTTGGAGAACATAAAGGAGATTTTATATATATATAAAATAGACATTATTTCCTGGGTTTCTTTTAGCAACTTTAGTTGCAGTGCTGGTTCCAAATGGTTGCCTTATAGATGCAATACGGTGTTGAGAATGTCTGGTAGCCTATTCAGGAAACTGGGTGATTGATTATTTTATAGTTGGCATGCTTCCTTCTAGCTTTATCCGTTGTGTGCATGAACATTTGTAGATTTTTTTAAAAAAAAGAAGGCAAATTCTTCAAATAGATCTGCAGTCAGTAAAAATAAAGTTATTAAACTTCATTAACAGACATGCTCATGAACTTTTGCAATGTTTTTAATTGCAGAAAGGGTGTATTCCTCATAAGAGATTGCTTTCCTAAATTCACTGGAGTCAGACTCATACTTGGTAATCATAGTAGAAGTTTTGAATATTGAATAATATAGTCTAAGTGACTATGTTGCTTTCAAGGAAAGTTTCATTCATGACAGCAATTTAATTCCATATATAACCAATATGGGGGGTGGGGTGTTGTATCTCCTATATAGAGAGAAGTATAGGTTCAATTTGGGGGTATATTTTGGGCAATCACTGCTCAGAGAGAAATGTGCTGTATTGTAAAGGTTAAACTGAAAGCAAGCACTAAAATTAAATGTGTGGTACGTTCATTTGCCTGCTTATTCTCTAGTATTGTACTTTCTGAGGAAATCACAAGGCATGATAGTTGTAAATTAAAACTAAGCGCAGTGATCCAGTAAAAGTCATTAATATTTTATACATCTTGGATTCCCCCTGTATTATACAAAATATATTTTGTAATGAAGATTATTACATACTTGATTGTTATTAAATTTACTTCTTTGAAATATAAACAATATTATGCCTAACATATGCTTGGTAAATAAAGTTGGAGTAACGATTTGGTGTAGTAATTAAGCTAGAAACTGGGAGACTTTGAGTTCTAGTCCCCCACCTTAAGCACAAAGCCCAGCTGGGTGACCTTGGGCCAGTCATTTTCTCTCAGTCCTAGGAAGGAGGCAATGGCAAACCACTTCTGAAAAACTTTGCCAAGCCAAGAAAACTACAAGGACTGATCTAGACAATCTCAGAAACAGATACAATTGAACAGAATAAAAAAACAAAGTTGAATTTATTAAGGTGCTTATGCAGCTTTTTATATATATTTTCAGATCTATTTGGACATTTGCTTTGTTTTATTTTCTTGTCTGTGTCTTACTAAGAAAAATAAGGATAATCATAATATATAAAAAGAAAATATGTGATGTGTATGATAGATATATTGTTCATTCTTCTTGCCTTCTCTCTCTCCCCCCATAACTAATGCAGCATAACATGCCTTTCTGGAGAATATCTAGCCACTCGGACCTCCTGGCTCTACACCAAGCGCTGGAATTAGAGTATTTGTAACTCTTCTTTTTTTATACATATTTCAAAGTACACTGATTTTTTTTTTTTACTTTGGATATGGTGCCTCTGGCTTTACACATATTATCGTCTTAAAAAGAAAGAGCAATATATGGATTCAATTGCAAAGAATTCAGATCACTGAATGGAGACACACGTTTTAATACGACATAAGGATTCTCTACATGGTCTTATATATTCAGCATTTTAATGATTAAAGAACTAGAAAAATGGTTGCTGGTACACACCAAATGAGTCCTAGCCAGAGTGAACAAGGTTTGCAATAGACAAGGAGAAGGAGAAGAATGAATGCATTTTGTGAATGACAAGGATGGTATTCAACAACATTCCTCACAATGGGATATATTCTCAGCACGGAGGTTTGAATCAAATTTTAGGCTACCTACCTGACCCAGAGAATTGGGATGCACTTGGACTATACAATGGCAGTCCTGTCTCAATCCATAATAGGTGTAAATTATTAATGAAAATAATTTACTGTGACATTAGCAACTGACTTTGGAAGTGGATGCAATTTATTATTTTGTTTTGTTTTTGGAGGTGTGTGGGAAGGGGGTATATAATAATAATTGTCTCTTTTATAAACTTGGCAGACAGAATGTGCATAATGATGTGTTGTGCCTTAAATGACAAGATCTTGTTTGTGTGTTACAGTGTAACATTGGTTTAAAATTATGTAGATAAAAAGATAAATCTTTGTGATAATTTTTGACATGACCAAATTTCAAATTCAATTAATCAGTACTGCATAAAAGCAGTTTAAGTGTTTGTTGCAGTAAGAGAAAAAAATATATAACTGAAATTTAGCGTTTTTATTTAGATTCTTAATAATTCCACTGATTGTATGCAAATATTTTTTTAAAAAATGTCAAAAGGTTGGAATATTCGGTATTCTGAGAAAATAGTTAACGACAAGTTATTTGATAATTTTTCCTTAATTTTTGCGTTTTAAAAAAATTATACACATGGATAACTTGTGCTGCAATGAGTTTAATTTATGGTATATGTGTAAAAAAAACTAGCAGGCTACTTTTACCTATTGACCTGGTATCAAATTACAATGTAGTATATTTAACATTCAGTAAGGTACATATAAACATGGCTGAATGTGGTCCAATGAAAGTTTAAGTAAAAGAAAACAGCTAAATCAAAAAAGAAAAGGAATTGCTAGCTATTTGTGCAACAAAAAATACAGTAGACCAGGGATGTCAAACTCAATTTCATTGAGGGCCGCATCAGGGCTGTGGTTGACCTCGGGAGGCCGGGCAGGGCAGACTGGGTGGGTGTGGTCACCTTGATGCCACTCCCCAAACTGCTGGCATGTTTCCTCTTCGCATTTGGTAGACCGGGCCGAAGCTACGCTGGCCTGATCTTTCCTCTTCGCATTGGGTAGAGCAGGACGGCCCCGCAGGCCGGATCCAACTACATTGTGGGCCGGATCCAGCCCGCGGGCCTTGAGTTTGACACCCCTGCAGTAGACAAAAAGATTACTAGATGAACAATAATATTTTCCTAACATTGTCAAGTAAAGAAAAATGTAATCTATAAATTGCCCATTATGTGGTCCAGTCAAAAAGATCCTTTCAGTTAATGAATTTCTATCAGTACTTAAATCCGTCATAAATGATTTTGTAGCTGTAGGTCAGCATGAATCTCAGTGGAATGCTCTGTTCCTCTCTTGTTAGTTTTTCCTATGCATATTAATATTCTTACATTTATTTGCAGCAATGGTTTTTCTAACATTGCACTATATTATGGGTTCTTGAATAAACCAGAGTTGGTTTGATTCATACAATATATCAAGTCAAAATCAAACAATTATTTGAATGTGTAGATTCTGCCCTGCATATTATTTTGATCTTGTGTTTGCATAATAATAGTGTACAAGTCATTTGTTACAAAGGAGGTGGGCAGCATGTGCTATCCTGTCTGTGGAAACACCCCACCCACTTTAGAATCTCCCCTCCCCAAGAATTTAAACAAGCTGTGACTTTGATGTGGACAACATGAGTACTTTTGTTCCTTCTAACTTCTAAGAACTTCTAACATGAGATGGATGGGTGGTTGTAATTCCACTGTGTTTATTTTAATGCTCTGTTTCACAGGCAGTCCTTGACTTACAACAGTTCATTTAGTGACCGTTCAAAGTTACAATGGCACTGAAAAAGTGACTTATGACTGTTTTTCATACTTAACGACTGTTGCAGCATCCCCATGATCACATGATCAAAATTCAGATGCTTGACAAATGACTCATATTTATGATGGTTGCAGTATCCCGGGGTCATATGAGCCCCTTTTGCAACCTTCTGACAAGAAAAGTCAATGAGGAAGCCAGATTCACTTAATGACCATGTTACTACCTTAACAACTGCAGTGATTCACTTAACAACTGTGGCAAGAAAGGTCATAAAATGCAGCAATATTCACTTAACAAATGTCTCAGCAACAGAAATTGTGGGCTCTTGTGGTCGTAAGTCGAGGACTACCTGTACTGCTTTTATTTTTAAAGTCCATTTTGTTATATTTTCCTCTTAACTGCCTTTCTTGGGGCCAGATTCTCTCCTGTCTAGTTGCCACAAGTTGTTCATTTCAATTCAATGATTCTGTGATTTTTCTAGTGATGTATAATTTGTGGGTAAGCCTTGTGGGAGGGGAGGAAAGGAATGAGACTGGGTAGTATTTAAGAACAGGGTAGCAGCCTCTTGATGTAATTAATGGCTGTTGCAGTTATGCTTTGCACACGTGGCTGAAGGGCAGTTACCAGTTGACAAAGAGAATGGGCTTCCCAATTAATTAACTGTGATAGCAAATCAAACTAAAAAACACAACCACAAGAGTTTAAAAAAATCTGAAACACCTTGAGCATAGATAAGAAAATGAAGGAAGATAAAACTGAGAATTGGCCCTTTGTTACCACATTTTTCTGTAACCATTTGTGTGATGGGACAGTGGATCTCTACAGTATACAGGTAGTTCTTATTTACCAATCACAACTAGGTCTGGTGGCAGCTCTGAATCTAAGCAACTTGGTTGTAGAGTGAAACATCAGGTGCCCAACTTAAACAAATGAACTGCGGTCATTAAGCAAGTCCCCACAACCGTTATGTGCGACGACTGCGACTTTTCAGCTGTCAGCCAGCTTCCCCATTGATTTGTTAAAAGCCAACTGTGAAAGCCACAAATAGTGATCACATGACCGTTGCAAATGTACACCTGTTGCCAAGTGCCCAAATTGCACTCTAGTAATGGCGGGAATGCTGCAACAGCCGCAAATATGAAGAACAAGTCATAAATCTCTTTTTTTTCAAGCTGTCATAACGTTGAGCAGTCACTGCAAGGAGCTGATAAGCTAGGTCTACCTGTACCATTATTGGCCGAGTGAAAATCCTTGCAAAATTCAGAGACTTACTGTAATAATGGAAAAACACAGGTGCCATTTTTGCCTTACAGAATACAAAATGCATTCGGGAATGAAATGTTCATTGTTTCAGAGGTAAGATCCTTTGATGAGTACTAAGACACTTAACATTTATATCTTGGGAATGCACAAAATAATAGTGTTCAGATATGAATTGGTCTACAATATTAATATAAAACCTATTATCAGTTGAAGTGAATTTCTTTTCTGTGCTATCCTCCGCATTAATAAAATTCATTCTAGTTTAAAAGAGCTTAGAGATGGTGTTTCTCACAATTTCACTTGTGATTATTTTTAACGCAGCAAACATTTTATTTTTTCAAGCTTGTTATTTTAAACTTGTTTTATTTGCCCAAAGGCCCACTGAAAATTATTGTATCAACTTGTCAATATAGAAATGTTTTTTGGTCATCTTTGGATATTTAGAAATAAATAGGTTAAAAGTGTCCATAAAATATTCATAAAGTCTGCAAGCCATCCAACCAATTTTATACTTGTCACATATTTTAGTTACTTAAGGTGAAAATTCATAAGCCCTTATCCCAGGTCTTGGATTATAATTAAAAAATATCTATGAATCATTGAACAATGTGTATTTTTAATCTAATTAAACTTCTTATAAAGGTGTTCCTCAATAGTTTCAAGATATTCTATAAAAATATAAATGGAAGCTGTTTTATCAAAATGACAGAATGACACTATTATACAGTACAAGTTTATTTGGCAATGATGTAGAGTTGAGATATTGCAATGTTTTCAATTGACACAATCACGTTTGTTTATTTTGCTTTACATTTGAGTTTGCTAAACATTGCTCCATTATTATTGTATCCATTAATGTTTTGACAAAAAATTATGAAATCCCATGTATAATAACGATCAGAATTGCCAAACTTTTAGATGCAGAAATAAGCTGTGTCAAATACTGACCTTTTAAATGATTCCTTTAAAAAATGATAATGGAGAAAACAGGACATAGCTGCTGAATTAAAATTTGAGGCGAATTAAATTGACCTAATTTTGGCATTTGAGAAAGGTCAAAATAATTGCAGAACAAGTAAGGGAATGTTATTCTAGATTTTTTTAAAATATATATATAATAATTTGGATTGCTATTGGTATTTTTATAGCTTTTTTCTCTCACATCTACCTGTGTGCATATGCACATATACACGATGTTTGTTAAATTGTTGTGCACTTAAAACAATATATTCTGAAGATTATGCTTTGCAATTGCTGTACCAATTTGAACAGAAATGGCACTTAAATATGAAGCACTTTAAATATAGGGCTTGAGATAGAGGAACAGCACAATTTAGTTTAAGAGAAGTACAAAGTAATAATGGATAGAGGGTTCAAATCAATAAACTACTATAGTGAAATGGAAAAATTAAGTATGTGGACTGTTTTCTACATTCTTCCACACAGTCTCTTCCTTTAGGACTTAATATGTCGTCCTTTCTCCCCTTTTCATTAGCTTTTGGCATAGTGCATCAACTGTTCCTTGCTGTGACAGACCTATCCATGGCTTTCCATTGTCTTCCTCCAGTTGTGTGAAGAGAATTTTTTTTGTCCCTGTACAGATCATTTTAAATAGTTGGAAGATTTTTTTAGTCATACTTCCCAAATAATGGTAGCAATTGGAGCAGATTTAAATAAGTAAAATACGTTGGCGAAGTCTAATAGGGTTAACATCTTCATTAGGACTAACTCAAATATTATAAACCAAATATAAATTAAAAAAGAGTTGCAATTCAAAGTAAATTTGCTCTTCAAATAGGTTGAGCAACAGAACCCAATCTGTGGGTATGTTGAAAAATATGGGGCTGTGTCCATTTCGATTTTAGATGTGATTTTCATTTTGGATTGTGGGGGGAAGGGTTGGAGCCACGTTTAAATGCTTGAATCATTGCGGTATTTAGTACTTTAGCGTGAAGCATAACTGACATGAGCCAATATTGCATTTGAATGCCCAGCAATAGCAGCCTTATGGAACTTTTAAAGCCAAGGACCTGTGTAATGTAAATCATGATTTTATCTAGGGATAATAATATTTAAGAAATTGTAAATTAATATTGAAAGCTTGTACAAAATGTGTATATCTTTAGTATTTCTCAATAAATACATGTGGAAATATTGTCATTTTCTGCACAATCATAATACTCCTGTATCTTTGATGTTCTTTTTTGAAATGTTGTGTTTTGCAATGCATTGTAGAAACAATTGACCTGATCCAAAAAGGAGTGCATCAAATATAGTCATTCCCTAAATGAAAAGCCTTGTTGGTCAGCTGTTTAAGCCAGAAATGATATCCTAGTCCTGTCCTTTTTCTGATTGGAACAATTAACCCTTGGAAAAGGATTTTATGCATCCCAATCTCAGCTGTTAGAACAGATATTCAAGACTTAATTTCATGTGTTTTCTGTCAAAATAAGATCCTTGGGTAGAAGAGTATTTTGCACAATCGATTGCTCTACAGAATTTTTCTTCACATTAAAAATTCAAAGTCTGCTCTCCTTTCTCCTATACACTTAAGACACTTGTTTTCTGAGCATTCAGGATCTATCAGCACATTTTCTATCAACATGTTTTATTGAAAAGCATAGGCTTCTGTAAACTGACTTGGGCTTACAGCCCAAGGGAGGTCTTGGACTTGGATTTGGGCTTCTTTCTCTAATCTTATTGCAAAATAATTGCAATAAGATTAGAGAAAGAAGCTTCTGAAAGAAGAGTATCAAACAATTTCAGAATTCTTTTTTTAAAAAAAGCTTGTGCAAATTAAATCTATTATCATTTGGATTGCTATTGGTGCTTTATAGCTTTCTTATGTGTGCCTGTGCACACATGCACACAGTAGTTGGGTACTTAAGCTTGTAGTGAATACTATGCTTTTGTAATTGGTGTACCGATTTGAACAGCACCTGAAACCCATATAGTATGATTGATGTTGCTCTTAGTATATAGCTGCAGAAAAAAAATGCAGGTTTGCTCTAATATTGTTTCATCATCTTTTCTTTTTATTTATTTATATGCCACATTTATTATTTTTACAAATATCTCAAGGCAGCAAACATATCCAATACACCTTCCTCCTTTTTTCCCCACAGCAACAACCCTGTGAGGTGAATTGGGCTGAAAGAGAGTGACTGGCTCAAGGTCACCCGGCTGGCGTTCATGGCTAAAGCAGGACTAGAACTCATGTCTCCTGCTTTCTAGCCTGTTGCTTTAACCACTAAACCTAACTGTCTCTTGCACAACTTGAACTCTTTCCAACTGAAATCAGCCTTATTTAATACCACCGTTGGCAAAATTGTTCATTGGAAAGTAAACTTATCGTAACTGCAGCATACAAATAACAGGCTGGCCTATGGCATCTAATTTCAGTTGCCACTATAAATTTCCCTGCATATGTTTCAATGGATAATGAAATATTGTCATCATTTGCATGTTTAATGTTTAGCTTATATAATCCTCACATTCCTGTAAACAGAACCAAGGCCTCTGTTCCCCAATGTTCTACAAACGCTCCATACGACCTCCCTTTTTCCTGCACTAAAGGCAAGAAATATCCCTTTGAAAAGAGGGAGAAGATAGGCAGATACTCCTAAGGCCTCTTCAGAAGTTCTTATATCAACAAAACATTTTATGCACTCAAAAAAACCAACATTTTTTTATGTACACTGAGAGCTTATGCACCGAAGACAAATTACTTGTGTGTCCAATCACATTTGGCCAATAAAGAATTCTATTCTATTCTATTCTATTCTATTCTATTCTATTCTATTCTATTCTATTCTACATTGACCCGACCAGACCCCAATTGGAAGCTGATATGCTCACCCATTCCTATGAACAAGAAAAATGTAGATACCAGTTTTTATTACTGATGTGAATATTTCAGTCCCAGTCTGTAGCAGAAAATATGTTCCAGTAAAATTTTTCAATTTTCAACTTTTGGAGTTTTCGTTTAGATAGAGTGATTCTTGTAGCAAGCTGCTCAGTTGTGTGCATTTATTCTTGCATTTCTTAAATTGAAAACTGCAAAAATTATTAAAAGGACGAAACTGTACTAAAAGGACTAAGCTTTAAACTGTATAGTTTAAAAGTATTAAACTGGTTTCAATTCCGTAAGATTTGCACACACAAGACAGGCAGCTAGGCTGTAGTAGGAAAGGCTGTAGTAGGAAAGGCTGTAGTAGGAAAAAGTCCACAGATCAAATTTTTCATTTTATAATATAGAATAGGAACTTTCAAGAGAATACCACAATGGAAATAATTAAAATATACTGGTACATTTTCAGGGTGTAAATTTGAAATGAAAATTTGGAGAGAGAAATAATCCCTAAAAATTTGTACCCCACATTGTTTTAGATTTCCCCCTGTAATCTTACAAATACACAGTCTCAAGAATGATTGAGACACGTTTCAAAAGTTTTCTACAGTATGCACTAAACCATATCCATGAGTTAATTTATAGAGGTGATTAACTTTCTAATTGGCAGCGCACAAAAATATATATGAACAACAAAGGTATATGCTATTGGACAGCTGAGGCAAATATAGCTAAAAATAAGCCACCAACAAAATAAAATCTAAATATTTTAGATGCAGGACTTGAAAAATTAACCCCAACATAACTGACTAAAGCATGTTGCTAGGGGCTCTGCCTATTTTTAAGGAGTGACTGCTTCTATTCTGGGTTAGATAAGACAGATCATATTCTAGAGCCTCTTTCCCAAAAGGTAGTTTATAGGAATTGCTTTTAAAAGGCCCAGAGATTTATTGGATGAAGTGACATTATAAATGTGGCCTGGGATCTTCTTGTGGAATCTGAGCACATTGGATATGATGCAGCTAAGTTTAAACAGAGCATAGGCTACGTTGTCTGTAATTGGCTAAGAAGGGAAGGGAAAATGTGCGCGATAACTGTTTAAAAATTTTGGCATTGACCCCACGCATGATAAGCAACCCAGAGAGTTTCTGAATGTCTGCCAAATGTATAAGCCAGGAGCTGCTATTTATTCACAGGCTAAACTAGGCCTACTACTTCCTTTACAAATAAAATGGGGGAAAATGCTTTGTGCAATCTTGCAGTCATCTTATTTTTAGAAAAGTGTTTCTGAAAAAGAAGCCTGAATCAAGTCAAGTTAGGAATCTGATAATACAGAGGTGGGATTCAGCTGATTCGGACTGGTTCCGACGAACTAGTAGTAGTGACCTGCGGGTGGGCCTGCCCACCTGCCCCGGCGCTATGCCATCCTATTTAGCCACGTTTTCAAGCCGCGTGCATGCATGCAAGCTGCGCACGCTCACATTTTTGGTGCTGGGTGAACCGGTAGGTAAATTATGTGAAGCCCACCTCTGCTGATAAACTATACCTGATTCATACATATCCGAAATCTAAAGCTTTCTGATAAAAATAACTATACAATTGCTCGAGGATAGATAAATATGCTTGCTTCTATACAAGAAGCCCAACAAACATTGTTGGTTTTGTAGTATTCAGATGCATCAGCAGGGTTGATAAGGGTCAAAAAAAAAAAGTTAAGATTGCAGTTTTAGTCCCATGGTTGTGGTCAACCATCTTGTCGTTTAGACTCCTTTCCCCACAACATGCCTGATATTACTGCTAAGCAGTATGAATGCAGATTTCCTGAATCAATTCTGGATCCTGAATAATTCCTGATGAATTATTTTAAAGGAGCTTCCAAGGAGCAACTAATGCTTGGATGGATCCCATTCCATTATTCTTCCAAACTTTCACTTTGTGTGGAAAAAATAATAATATGCAGAGGATATGCTGCACTTCTGAGCTATCTGATTACCAAATAAACTGTTTTAAGTAAAAACTGCATGGGTGCACCTCTTAATAAGCAAGAAACAAAATATGCTGAATTCCCATTTGTATGACTCAGTTTTATATTTGCTCTTGCTGCATTCCAGGAACATATTCTTTGAATTCTCTTATGTATTAATGGTGTTTATTTTAATTGTGATCTAAATTATGGTATACTTATAGTACCATTATTAATGTTCCACCCATGAAGGTAGCACAGGTTTGTTACTCGGTTTGTTGAAAATCCCATATTTAAATCTCACCATCTCCAGAATGAGCCTAGGAGCAACTTCTGAAACTTTGAAAGATGACCTTATCTCCGTAGAAGCAAGCTACACACATTCACTCATCTTCATCAGGTGTTCGTGTAACGTGGGTTTCAGATTAGTGGTTCACCTTTTCTCCACCTCATATTTATTCTTTTGATTAGCCTAAAACTATTGTGCAATCTTTGATGCAATAGTTGATCCTGTTTCTTTTTTAAAAAAAAATATTCCACCTTTAAGGTATGTGGCCTTGCCATGTGCCATGATATAAGACAGATAAGCCTTCGGTTGATTTTCTTTAAAACAGTCTTTTGCGCTAAAAAGCATCCTGGATCAGAGGTGGGTTCCTCCCGGTTCGGACCAGTTCTCCCGAACCAGTAGCGACCCACTGGTGACATCACGATGACATCACCGATCTGGTTCGGTCGGTGCCGGTCCGTGGCCGCCGCCATCTTTTTTTTTTTTGAATTTTTTTTGAATTTTTTTTTTCTTCTTGTTCTTGGCGTGTTTTTTAAAAATTTTAAAAAATTTATTTTTTGACTGCGCATGTGCGAACCGGCAAGCGAGGTAAGAACAGGAAGTGAACCGGCAGTGAGGTAAATTAGAACCCACCCCTGTCCTGGATATATTTTATATTTCTATTTACCGCTCCATCTTTGTAAGTGGAATTGTAGAAAAAAGGTGAGGTGTACGGTTTTTCCTATGTGCGTAGTTCCTCCCCCCTCTTTGTTTAAAAGGTAGTAAATGCATACAGACTGTAAGCATTAGTTAAGTGTTTCTACTTGATGCCTTGAATCTTATTTCTTCTGCCTTTGCTTTTTTGGGACATGATAATCAGCATAGCATAATGTCAGGGTTTCTTCCAGACTCTTCATGAATTAGTTCAGCCTATCAAGATCTCAGATCTTTGATCCCAAGTTTAGCCATCCAGAGCAGGGAGTTGACTGGTATGGTTAGGTGGACTTCTTTATCCATGTATGATAGAATGTCTGAGGCATGTGCCAGCTGCTGGGAATCTATTTTTTCAAAGCAGCAGATGTGATTAATCCAGAAGAACAGACAGACAAGTTCATCCCTGAGAGACAACCTTCTGCATAGAAGGGGATCCCTGATAGTGTTTCCACCTAAGCCAGTTTTAGAGTTCATCTGATGTGATCTATGGGCTTTCTGACAGCTGAAGAAACGTGACATAGATCTTCATTTTATCTATCTCTCTGCCTCTAATATTATTCATGCTTCTTATCCTTACAATAACCTATTCAAGAAACGTCATCCAGCTGGGTGTTTAGTGTATCCTCTCTTGCTACCTGCTGTCTCAGGGCAAAACGGTGTCCAATTTTGTTTCAGATTTTACATAACAATAGTCCTTGCCTTACAACCATTCATTTAGTGACCATTCTAAGTTACAACGGCACTGAAAAAAGTGACTTATGACCATTTTTCACACTTAAGATCGTTGCAGCATTCCCCTGGTCACAGGATAAAAATTCAGACACTTGGCAACTGCCACATATTTATGATGATTGCAGTGTCCCAGGGTCAGGTAATCATCTTTGGCAACCTTCTGACAAGTCAATGGGGAAGCCAGATTCACTTAACAACACTGTTACTACCTTAACAACTGCAGTGATTCACTTAACAACTGTATCAAGAAAGGTCGTAAAATGGGGCAAAACTGTCCTGCTTAGCAACAGAAATTTTGGGCTCAGTTGTGGTAGTAAGTTGAGAACTACCTGCAATTTTTAATTATATAAATTATATTCCTACAACACCACTGTAACCACTTAGAGAAACAGAAGTAACTACGATAGAAAAAGCATTTTCCAAAAAATGTTTGTAATAACCACAAAATTGATTTTAAAAATTGCATACCACATGATTTTTTCTCCTTTCTACATAGGAATACTTCATTACTTAGCATAAATGGAATATATATACCGTAATATATTATATATACCACTCTATAAATCCTTAGTTAGACCACACCTAGAGTACTGCATCCAGTTTTGGTCACCACACTATAAAAAAGATACTGAGACTCTAGAAAAAGTGCAAATGAGAGCAACCAGGATGATTAGGGGGCTGGAGACTAAAACATATGAAGAGTGGTTGCAGGAACTGGGCATGGCTAGTCTAGTGAAGAGAAGGACCAGGGAAGACATTATAGCAGTGTTCAAATATTTGAGGGGCTGCCACAGAGAGGAGGGGGTCAAGCTATTTTCCAAAGCACCTGAAGGCCAGACAAGGAATAATGGATGGAAACTGATCAAGGAGAGATTCAACCTAGAAATAAGGAGGAACTTTCTGACAGTGAGAACAATCAACCAATGGAACAGCTGTGGGAGCTTCATCACTTGAGACTTTCAAGAAGAGATTGGACTGCCACTTGTCGGAAATGGTGTAGGGTCTCCTGCTTGAGCAGGGGGTTAGACTAGATGACCTACAAGTTCCCTTCCAACTCTGTTAATCTGAAATATGAATGTATCATAAGCAGTGCGGAAACTACTAGTAAAATATATAAATATCATATGAGAGAAAATGAGCATGTAGTTCTAGGAGCTGGAGTTTGAGTGCAACATATTTCTCTTTTTTAAAAAAAAATCAGTTCATCTGATTCTGCTTATCCAGTGTGCTTAGACAATATTAGGATCTGCAATAAATTATTGGCAGCAATTATAGTAAAGTTTTAGATTAGTAAAGTTTTAGATTACGTTTTGACTTTGGCCCAAAAGCAAAATAAATTTCATTAATCTGAGGTGGTCTGGATTGTTCTAGGTCGCAGATCAAACTCGCAGTGTCACGTTGCCATCACATAACGTATCGTAACGTTTTCCCTTTCACGTAGCTAGGGTAGGCGTGGCCTGCGCATGACGCATCTGGACTGTGGGCTGCCAGTTTGACACCCCTGCTCTAGGTATAAAAACTTTACAAAGCTTCAGCCCGCTTTATGCCACAAAATATTTGCTTCTTGGTTTCGGAGAGGGAAAATGGATTCAGAGATCAACAGAAGCATTCTTAATGGATTTGGTGTTCATACCACTCTCAGTTGCTCCAATCACAACTTCCTGGACGGATCATGAAATCAAGATCTTTTGAGAATGTTAAGTTAATGCCATTAGAATTATAGCATATGTCTTGTCCAGCACAGGGTGCTTATCAGTGAGATCTAGCTGCTTTTGGAGGCAGTTCAATTTAAAGACAAATCTATCATTCATCATTACATTGTTCAGCTGCATTGCATAGGTTACATAGGAGGAGAACATTTCAACCTCTATCCCCAATGGAGTCGGTTTGTAAAAAGCTATTTGTGAGAGCTGCAAGGAAGATGTTGTTTTTCATGCTGGAATACCCATGATCATTTGTGAGTGGCAGCAAATTACCATTCCCTTTTCAAATGAACCACATTTACTTTTCAACATATTTTGATCTGGCTATTGTCATTCACCTTTCCAACAAATGCTGGTAGCTGCGGGAAGAAGGTTGAGAACAGGCAGGGCAAGAATGCACCTCAATAAATCCGCACTTGCAGTTCTAATTATTTTCTCAATTAAAGAATAGAACAATTGGGTGAGGAAAAAATATTCTGGACTGATCATTAGATCCTCCTGGATGCTCCTGACTATTTAAAACAAACAGAGATGCACCAAAACTTGGATGCTTTATTCCTCATACAGAAGAATAAAGCATCCAAGTTTTGGTGCATCTCTGTTTCCTTTCTGCTTTTGGCCCTGACCACCATTTCTAGTTTGATTCTCAGTTGTGATTCAAATAGAAATTCTGGTCTGCTGTTTGTTTTAGATGTCAAAGACCTGCTGATAGCCCAGCACTGATTCCATATCCACGTTCACACAAATCTTTCCCTAAAGAGTGAATTCTACACAAAACAGAAGGTGGAGAATTGCAATTTTCTGACTTCTACCGTACCATATTTCTTATTTCTTTATTTGCAATCGTACATAGTCATGCTGTGCCGGGTGGCAGATACATTTTTGACTTTTAGTATGACTCCAAGGATAATGGGAGGCACACCTTTTTTAAGTGGGTTGAAAACATTGCATGTTAACATTACTCAAATTCCATTAGTTAATACAATCAAACTAAATAGATTGTAATATTTTAAAATACATTACTTCTTTGTAGAAATATTCTGCAACTTTTGGTGGCACAATAGATGCACAATTCTCTTCCTTGGCCAGTCACAATCTAAAGTATGCGCCACCCACCACAGTTAGATTTTCTAAATGAAAATCTATAGCTCTCAGTCTGGAAAGAATTAAAATCTACCCCTCCTGATAGAATAAAGCACTCGAAAACGCTCTTAGTTGATAAGAGCAGCTGAAGTACTCATTATCGAGCTGAGCTTCTGAGGTGTTGGGGAAATCCAAGTAATGTTGATTTCTGTTTCTTGACTGTACTTGTCTATTTCACAGTTACTGTGTCCTCATCTGACCAGCAAAGTTTAAGAACTGACTTCCAATGCCCTAAGTTAATTGATTCTCTTATTTACCAAGTTGTTTCTGCACTCTACAGTCTATTGCATAAGATCCTTATTCACACTGCCTGAATGTTTGATTTCAAAATGCAGGAAATATTTAAAAGCTTATTTTCTGTCAACAACATATTCTTTGGTTTTTTGGCAAATAATCCATTCCTGCTGGAAGTGCATCTATTTTGATTGCCCAGTTCAGATCATTCCCTGCACAAGCTAGTGTCTACATTCCCATTTGAAAGTTGCACTGTTGTATCAGTTACCCCCAAATATTATGCTGCTACTGTATTTGCAGGTGCTCAGATCTTGATAGCAGAAGCCTAGAAGGAAACATCTTTCTTTTAATTTTATTTCAGTGAGGCTTTTAATTATCCAATTGCTTCCAAGGATCGGAACAAAATGACATTCTGAAACCTTTATGGAATCTTGCAAAAATAAATTGTAAGGGCTGAAAGCTTTCGTTATTCAAGTATCTCTTCAGTGACCTAACTGAATAACATGGTTGGAAGGAACCCTAGAGTTCATCTAATCCAACCCCCTGCATGAGCAGGAAACCCTATTCCATTTCAGACAAATGGCTGTCCAGTCTCTTCTTGAAAGCCTCCAGTGATAGGGCACCGACAACCTCTGAAGGCAAGCCATTCCACTGGTTGATTGTTCTCACTTAGGAAATTTCTCCTTAGTTCTAGGTTGGATCTCTCTTTGATTAGTTTCCATCCATTGTTTCTTGTCTTGCTTTCAGGGGCTTTGGAAAATAGTTTGCCCCCCCCCCATCTTTGTGGCCGACCCTCAAATATTGGGACACTGCTATCATCTCTCCCCTTATCCTTCTTTTCACTAGACTAGACATACCCAATTCCTGCAACTGTTCTTCATATGTTTTAGCTTCCAACCCCCTAATCATCTTTCTTGCTGTTCTCTGTACTCTTTCCAGAATCTCATGTTTTTTATATTGCAGTGGCCAAAACTGGACACAGTATTCCAAGTGTAGCCGCACTAAGGCTTTGTAAAGTTCCTAAGCCTCAATTAAATTCCAAGGGAAAGGAAAGACATCCAGCAGACAGAAAATGTCATCCAGCAGACATCACGCTGGTCGAAAAAAACAAGTTGACTATCATCGACATCGCAATACCAGGTGATAGCAGGGTCGATGAAAAAGAACACGAAAAAATCGCAAAATACCAGGATTTAAAAATCGAAATTCAACGATTATGGCACAAACCAGCAGTGGTAATTCCAGTGGTGATTGGAACACTGGGTGCTGTCCCCAAAACACTGGAAATACATTTGAAACAGCTCAAAATTGACAAAATCACCATCAGCCAAATGCAGAAAGCCGCACTGCTCGGTTCCGCACATATACTTCGGAAATACATTACGACGTCCTAGGCCCCCGGATGGGGCTCGACTAGTAATTAATGCCAAATCCGGTGAAACAACTGGTCGCTGTGATACAATTGTGGATAATAATAATGATGATGATGATAATGATAATAATAATAATACCACTAGCACATTGTCTCACCTTGCAAAAAACAAGGGGTTCTCCCATAGACATTTGGCCAAAGGCGATTCAAAAACATCCTTTGAATGAAGTACAAGGACAGGTGTGCCTTTTGCCCTGAAAGAAAGCTTTCAGAAAAGTGGAAGAAGGAATTTGTTGCTGTATTAACTCTAATGCTGTATTTAGGCCATGCCTGAAATTGTAAGTCGTAATGCTGAGCTACAAAGCATATTTTTGTACTTTGGCAGTATTCTTCCAATGCTGTGGCTCCATTATTTGCTCAGGGGGCCAATCTGCCAGCTCTTCCATCTTGCTTGTTGTTTTTTGAACAACAAAAGGAATTAATTTAGGACATCAGTTGCAACTGTAGATTCAAATCTCTGGACAGCCAAAGGACGACCCTAACTTTTTTGGCAAGGCTTTTGCTGCCCATCGATGCAAGTAAGAATCTAGAATGATCAAATGCTGCCCTCATCTGGTAAGCATTATGAATTTTATTTAATGATCTGAAATGAAAAAAGAACCCAATTCATCTACATCTTATTCTCAATTTGGCAGGAGGTAAGGATGCAAATGAATTTGAAGCTGAAGGAATGGGTAAAATGAATGGCGGTCATTCAGCTGCAGATTGTTAACAGCAAATCCTTTAGATCTCCTAAGTTCTGATCTCCCTAAATAAAACAAACCCGGCACCATTTGTTGATCATACAAGAAGGCAGCGGGAAAAGCACTGAATTCAAGAATTACTTTTCTCTTCTAATATGCATCCTCATATATGTACATACACATTCAAGTGAATTCATCAAAGGAAAAGGAAATGTGTGAAATGAAAGCCGTAGTTGATTTAACAAGGTTTCTCACTTCCTCTATAGCCTGTTGGAAACAATATTTTGGACCACTTATTAAAAAATAATTGGTGAGCAGGAATGTTAATTATTGTTTGCTACATTTGGAATTTTCAAGAAACTAAAAATATCTTCTTCCCCCATATCCCACTGTTCAACCAGCTCTGGAGGCAGTTTCTTAAAAAGTTCTTTCAGTGTTGGAGAAAGTGGCTTTTCTTGAGAAAGCTGTTTTACTTCATCAGGATATAACTACTTCAGCTTACAACCCACTTAGTATGATGGGGTGGAGGGGGTTATTCAGCAAATAATTTGAACTTTAGAATTCCCACATTTTTTTAGCTTACTTTACAATTAATCTCTTTTGGAATGCAGGCCATTTGTCTATGTTCTGAAACTGAGTTCTGAAATCCTAGAACTTCTAAGTCACATCAAGATGACATGACTTAGCAGGCTCTTGCTGTGTTTGGAGAAAAGGGCTGAAGCATCATCCCATCTCAGGGAGCTCCGCAATATTAAGCTTATGCTTGGAGAAGTAGTGCTAGGCCAGTGATGGCGAACCTTTTTGGCACCGAATGCTCAAACCGGAACGCGCATGCCGGAGCGCCGGAAACCCAAAGACCAGCTGTCCGGAGCGCATGCACGCGCCAGCCACCTGGTCTTCGGGTTTCTAGCATGCTGGTCTTCGCGCGCACCGGAGCGCCGGAAACCCGAAGTCCAGGTGGCTGGCACGCACATGCGCGCCTCGGAAACCAGAAGAGCAGCTGGCGACGGCCGCACGTGCCCACAGAGAGGGCTCTACGTGCCACCTCTGGCACGCGTGCCATAGGTTCGCCATCACGGTGCTAGGCTATACTGGGGAAAAAACTTTACCTGCGTAAAAGGTTACTCTATTTGAGACAAGGATTTACTTCCGGTTGGTCTGATGATGTAATGGTGCATGAGAAATACTTTGGGAGACTGGACAAAGACTTGCTACCAAGGGAAAGGTCAGATAAGAGACAGCATAACCCACAACTGGATAGTGGATGGGGCAAGAACCTCCCTAGTATCTCAGGCTGTAAGGGAGAGAGGAGGAAGGATTGTACTTTCAGAATTGCAAGATTCTGTCAATGTAGCTTTACACTACAGTAGAATTAAGAATTAATCATGATAAAGTTGTGATGCCTATCTGTAAGACTGACAGATGACTGACAAACAAAACCAGTTTGTTTCAGGAACTTTCTGTCAGGTTCCAAGTAATGCATCCATCACAAACTGAACTCCACACTTTCATTCCTAGTAATCAATGCTGGAATAATGTATATCGGTCTGCTTGTTATTTGTGAAAACTCTTCTTAGACAGGCTTTGAATCATCATTTTGGATACAGGACTGGATGGAAGAAGATACATTTTCATCTGTTTCTAGACCTTTAAGTATCTGGCACCAGAACAAACAAAAATCCCATTTGGACTGTTTCAATGCTCCCATTTGGACTATTGCAATATTCTCTACATGGGGCCACCCTTGAAAAGTATCTGGAAGCTTCAGCCAGTATAAAATGCAGCCATGCAAGCAATCTTGGGTGTCCAAAGAATGGTGCATGTAACACCTCTGCTGCGTGAGCTGTACTGGGTACCAGTCTGCTTCGGGGTCCAATACAAGGTGTTGGTTATATGACCCTTAATGCCCTACATACATGGCATGAGACCAGGTTACCTACATAACAAACTTCATCCCATTGCATCAGCCTGTCCCACCAGATCAGGCAGGAAAAGTATGTTGCAGACCTTGTCAACCAAAGAATTCCAACTGGTGGGGTTCCAGGAAGAGAGTGGACACTTTCTTCCCAGAGGTGAGGTAGCCCCCCACTATCTTGACCTTCTGTAAAGGCATAAAAACATGGCTCTGTGGCCTTGCTTGGAGTGCGCAGAGAAGTACGCAGCCATGGGGCCGGTTAGTTCTTTCACTCTGCCTCTTAATCAATTTTTAACATTCCTTGCTTTTTTTAAAATGTTATATACTGTTTCCATAATTTTAATATTTTATTGTACACTACCCAGAGTCCCTCTGCAAGGGAGATGGGTAGTTCTTGAACATTAAAAATAAATGTCTACCACCCAATTATTTAACTTTAGTTGCAACTATATCATTTCCCCCCTATCTTGCTGGTCCAAGTAGCACTGCTGGAATAAGAAGCAACCCGTTTTTTCTTTTTTCTTTTTTTGTATAAGCTCCTGTGATCTGAAAACAGATTCACAAATCCTAAAGGGGAAAGGGGAAACCTGTATCTCTCAAACTGTCTGTTGCCTAGGCAACAATAATCCTTCCAAATTTGTTTCAGTTATTCAAATATTTTTTTTAAATTCTTTATAGTCTCACATAATTGTAGATTTTTAAATTTTAACTTGTAATACTTTGTTGCTGGTTCTAAGACCTAGCTATGTCCCTTAATAACACAAGAGGGCATTATACTCTTTAACTCTAGTGTCAATACCTAGCTTTTCTGAGAAAGGAAAACAAATTATTAACACTTATTTCCGACTAAACTTGTGTTTGGAAGTGCATATAGCAGATAAATTCTTGTAGGTCTCATAATTCACCCCTTACATATTAACATTATATTTCAATAGTATTCATCTTTATCTTTAAAAAAAAAGCAATCAACTGTATTTAGCTTGTAAAAGCTGCATCACAACATGTAATGTTAAGAAAACCACATTAAGCTACATTTAATTTGGAAAGGTGCTGGGAGAGGTGCTGTTTTTTCATGGTATCTGGGTAATTGTTTGAAATTGGTATAGGGTCTCCTGCTTGAGCAGGGGGTTAGACTAGAAGATCTCCAAGGTCCCTTCCAATTCTGTTATTCTGTTAATTCCAGGCTAATCCATCCCAGGCTTTCAAAGTTATTTTGATTGTAAACGCGATTTTAGGATGAAAAACTGAGAAGAATAAGTGCGGGAAATCTGCTTTTCCACAATTGATATTTCTCCATGGTGATATTTGTAATTTTTTTTTTTAAAGCCAGAATTTCTTATCTTCAAACTATTTGGCTTCAAAGTGTGTGTGGGCACACCAGACGCTTGACACTATGAAACTGGGTGCATGGGAATATTGACTAAACCTTACACACTGTGTATGACTAGGAGGGCAGGCATTCTTCTACGCAAGACTTCCTTTAGGGATAGAATTTAGTTGACCTCGGTGCAGAATTCTGATTTAAAATGACAGAAGAAAGATGCACGTAGCCTGTGACATATTATAATTTATATCTCAAACTAGGTTTGTCCAATGCTGACTCACCAAAAAAAGGAAAAAAAGGGGAAAAAAAGAAAGTAAGCAGACACAAGAAAACCCAATTCAGAACAGAGGAATGTGAGTCATAATTATCAGGCTATGGATATATTCAAATACTTGCTTATAATGCAATTGTATTCTCTTGTGAAGAGAAAGAACAGATTTTATCCAATCTCTGTGATCGCCAAATTAAATCAAGTTGTAAGTTATGCAGTTATTAATTTGCATGAATTCTATTTTATTTACATCAGATTTTGTAGGGTAAGTTTTCTTTAATTTTTTTCCTTCACACTACTGTGGATCCAATCTACATTTGGACTCAATGTCTGATATTTGTACTAGATGGGATGAATGAATGAATGAATGAATGAATGAATGAAGGAAGGAAGGAAGGAAGGAAGGAAGGAAGGAAGGAAGGAAGGAAGGAAGGAAGGAAGGAAGGAAGGAAGGAAGGAAGGAAGGAAGGAAGGAATTTAACCACCATCTGAATCCTGGTGAACTCCAGGGAGTTTACAGATGTTAATGATACATAGAATAACGAAAAATAATACAAGTTACAGCAGGGATTCCCAACCTGTGGGCCATGACCCACTACCAGGCCGTGGCCTATTCACAACTGGGCCAACTTGCATGAGTGGCAGGCGCCGGCGCCCACAGTCCCATTCACGCAAGTGGCAGGTGCACGTACCTGCTGCTCACACAAATGAAGCAGTGCGTGCACACATGTGTGCCTGCTCCTCACATAAAACCATCCCCTCTTTCCCCCTCCCTCCCCGGACCGGGCCGCCAATCCAGAAAGGTTGGGGAACGCTGGCTTACAGTACATTTATTAATTAAAATGAATTCAACACAGATTGCTCGTTTTATGTATTGTGTCACATTTATTGATGCAGTCATTTCATGATGAAAGATATCTGTGTTAAGAAACTGAAGTTTTTATCTTGTAGAAGTCCAACTCATGGCTTTATCATAAGTTCTACCTAGACAAATGTCCTTCCATGTTAAATGGGGCGGAAGTGAACAAGAATAGCATTTATGTAGCATGTGAAGTAGCTTTCTTGTTTGTACTCTTGAAAACCTTCACCTGTGAAGGCTTTTAAGCATGGTAAATGGAGAAAATGTCTTCTCTCTTCTGGTTGCACTCCATCCCTGCATCTACTCCACCCAACAAACTCCAAACCAGGCAGCTTCACAAAAAATCATTTATTGTCACTGGGATACAAGTGCTATTTGGACTTACAACCTTTGACACCTCAGTATCAGGGGTGAAATGCTCCCGGTTCGCTCTTACCTGTCGGTCACCGTAGAGCCGGTCGCCAAGGTAGCGCGAGGTGCCGCCCACCCACCCGGATGCCACCATTTGGGTTCTTTTACCCTCTGCGCATGCGCAAAGCGTTCTGTGCATTCGCAGAGGGTAAAAGAACTCAAATGGTGGCGTCCGGGTGGGTGGGCGGCGCCTCACGCTACCTTGGCAACCGGCTCTACAGCGACCGACAGGTAAGAGCGAACCAGGAGCATTTCACCCCTGCTCAGTATCAACTTCTTTAAATCACAGGATATATGCACAATGCCTCCAGGTTCCAGAGTAGGTATCTATGTCAAGCCTTGGCTGCCTGATAAGCAATGCAATCAAGAATGGCCATTACAGATGAGGGTAGACAGCAGATCTGACACGTTAGATCTGAAAATCTTCAGAATGTCCTGGTGTATTTCATTTGCCATCCTGGCGTGTGAGAATTCATAGTGTCTATTTTTTCAGAGCAACAGTAGAAAGGTGGATTATGTTAACCAATGACAACTTGCATATGCATAAGCTTGTGAAATATTTTGACTACTAAAGCTGTTTCATAGCAGTTCATTAAAAGACAAATAAAATATTTTAAGTTTACATTTTTATATAAAGATCAGGAATGCTTTTGGCTGATAGTTTTATTTTTATCAAGCATCTATTCTGTGTGGTGTTTTTTTTAAAAAAAAAAAAAACTGCAGCAATGCTTAGCCTGTTGTATATTAATAGCTAATCTTAACTAGATCAAAACATTGTAGTTTCTTACAAGAGATTAGTAAGTCACTGTCCAACAATGCTTCCTATGAATGCAACCCATAGTATCTCAGCACCAACATCTGCTTTCAAAATATTAAAAATGATAAACATTGCCAGATGCAGGCCACCTGGTCTTCCATTATTGACCATCTGCGTAATTTTACATTCCTTTTAAAGCAATAGCACAGGCTTAGCTCAGATTTAGTACATTTTTGAGAAATTACTTTTCTGTAAATCCAGGGCAAGATGGAAGGACAATACCAACATATGGCCAATTCACGTGTCTTAGATGGATACTCTAAATCAGGGATGTCAAACTCTATTTCATTGAGGGCCGCATCAGGGTTGTGTTTGACCTCGGGGGGCGGGGTGGTAGGGCAGGATGGGGGCGTGGCCCTCTACCAGTGAAAATGGAGCTCAGGGGGCCATGTGTGGCCCCTAGGCCCCATTTTCGGCTGGGACAGCTTCCTGCAGCCCTCTGCCAGTGAAAATGAGATAAAAATAATCTGTTTTCACTGGCAGAGGGCTGCAGGAGGCTGTTAGATAGTGGGTAGAGATGACAGGAGACAGACTTCCAAAGCAGCTCTTTATTTCAGCTCTTGTATCAGCAACCAGCAAAGAGCAGTCTGACAGCTTGCCCTTTTATAGGGAGCTGTCAGACAGACCAGCCAATAGCGTTTGAGCTTTTTCCCGCTCAAACGCTGGACCTGGTTGGAACCATGCAACATAGTTTAAACAGTTAGAACATAACACCCCTCCCCTCCTGGATGGAGCTGTCCAGCATATGTAATCACGCAGGTAGGCGGGGCATTTTGAAGCCCTACTAGACCTGCGCAATTCAGTTGGTGGTGAGGCAGCGGCCTGTGCGGGCAGGTCTGCTGCCGCTCCGGGGCTCGGGCATGGGAGCTCCTGGAAGGTACTGGGTGTGGCCTCCACGGCCGAAGGGACCGGTTGGAAGGGAGGACATCGCGGGCTGTCGGCTTCCACAGGTAGGCCTTCCGAGGCACCGGGGCTTGAGTTAGCTAGGGAGGTAGGCGGGGCATTTTGAAGCCCTACTAGACCTGCGCAATTCAGTTGGTGGTGAGGCAGCGGCCTGTGCGGACAGGTCTGCTGCCGCTCCGGGGCTCGAGCATGGAAGCTCCTGGAAGGTACTGGGTGTGGCCTCCACGGCCGAAGGGACCGGTTCGAAGGAAGGACATCGCTGGCTCTCGGCTTCCACAGGTAGGCCTTCCGAGACACCCGGGCTTGAGTTAGCTAGGGGAGGAAAGTAAGGTGTTACTGTTTGTGGGTTGATTGATTCCCCACGCAGTCTGGAGCGTAATTGGTCCACATGTCTCTTCCAGAGGCGGC
>QLTV01002492.1:159247-182818 GCA_003457575.1 Thermophis baileyi
GGCAGGCAGATGTCTGCCTGGCTGGTTGAAAGTGCTGCAGAAGCTAGTCACAGTTCTCCTGGCCCAAGCCCTCGTCGCCACTGTTAGATAGTGGGTAGAGATGACAGGAGACAGACTTCCAAAGCAGCTCTTTATTTCAGCTCTTGTATCAGCAACCAGCAAAGAGCAGTCTGACAGCTTGCCCTTTTATAGGGAGCTGTCAGACAGACCAGCCAATAGCGTTTGAGCTTTTTCCCGCTCAAACGCTGGACCTGGTTGGAACCATGCAACATAGTTTAAACAGTTAGAACATAACAGTCCCAGCTGAAAATGAAGCCTGGGTGGGCCGTGCACGGCCCTCCCGAGCTTAGTTTTTGCTGGCAGAGGCACTGCAGGCCGGTCCTTCGCTGTTTCCAGGGCAGCCCTGCGGACCAGATCTAAGCACCCCATGGGCCAGATCCGGCCCCCGGGCCTTGAGTTTGACACCCCTGCTCTAAATGATGGAGTTATTATAATTCTTAATTTTGGTTAATGGTGGACCCATGACTGACACACAGAAAAGATAATATTGGCATGAATGAGAATAATATCATACACCTTCTGTAAAAATGAATTGATTGTTCATATCTACAGAGTAGAGTACCAGAAAAGCATAGACCAGGTTTCTTCAACTGATTCTTGTAATCATAATCGCAAAAGAAAACACCATGGTTTTATTTATTCATATAACTAAATAAGTGAGAGCCAGGATCCTATGGTGGTTAAAGAGGTGGACTAGGAATGGAGAGGCCCAGGTTTTTGTGCTTCTTCAGGCCTGGAAGCCAGTTTACTTTGAGCCAGTTGATGACTCTGAGCTCCATTCATTTGTGATAAATAAATTATTGCATTCTTACATTATATTTAAATTATATGTATATATTATTTACAATCAATTTCATTTGGTGAGTCTTAGTTCACAGTATGGGAGCTTCTAGAAGCTTAACAAAAGTCCCTCATTTCAAGAGAATTAATTCTTCTGTTCCTCCTTCCCCCGCTTCTAATAAGAAGGAATAAAACAATCCGGTAGGGAGTATATTACAGACAAACGGTTACTTTTTATTAAAGGATAATGAAATATAAAGTTTGCAGTTATTCAAGATAGATTTAGAATTTACAGAATACACAATATGAAATGTTTCATTCAATTTTTCATTTAATGCCTGTCAGTTTTTTCTAGCATGTAAAAAAGCTAGTGTTTGTAAATGAGTATGGATAAAAACATATTAACAATATAGATCACAGGTGTCAAACTCACCGCGTCATGTTACTGTCACATGATGTATCACGGAGCTGTATTCCCTTCGCGGAGCTGTGGTGGGTGTGGCCTGCACATGACGCATCTGGCCTGCGGGCCGCCAGTTTGACACCTCTGATATAGACCAACGTAATATTAATAAATATAATTAAAATCCTACCTGAAGCATCAGAGCCGAGGTGGCGCAGTGGTTAGAGTGCAGTACTGCAGGCTACTTCAGCTGACTGTTCAGCAGTTCAGCGGTTCAAATCTCACCGGCTCAAGGTTGACTCAGCCTTCCATCCTTCCGAGGTGGGTAAAATGAGGACCCAGATTGTTGGGGGCAATATGCTGACTCTGTGAACCGCTTAGAGAGTGCTGTAAAGCACTGTAAAGCGGTATATAAGTCTAAGTGCTATTGCTATCATAAATAATAAAGTGCTATCCTCAATTTCAGTTTCACGAAGAAGTTTCAGTTCCATCTTCAAGGAGAGGCACTGAGTCTATTATCCCAGATGGATCCTTGTGGAGCTGAATTTTCCTTGTCAAAGTAATCAAACAAGAGTAAATAGGTGTCAAACATTCATAGCTAATATGTACAACATTGTCCCTTCTAATTACTTTCAGCAAACACATCATTGTTCTTTATTTATTTATTAACACTGATTTATTTACAACCCCAATCGAACACCTCTAAGGAGTGTTCAGGAGAATTTCACAACCAAGCAATTCCCAGAGTAATAACAATTGTAAGAGCAACTAAAATAAGGTAAAACCCCTATACTTCACTAGATATCTGGACCACCAAAGGCCCACTTAAAAAGGAGGCTCTTTTTAAAAGAGACATTTTAGAGATTTCCTAAAACCAGGGGTGAAAGAGCCAAGTTTATTTCTAAAGATAGCATATTTCACACTGGTGGGGCTATTTCAGAAAAGGACTGCCATTCAGTTATTTAGAACTCTAGTGCAGAGACCATCCTGGTACAATTCTCTATTCAGCCTCCAGTTGCATCTGCTTTATACCACTTTAGTATGAACGAGAGGTGGGTTCCTCCCGGTTCGGACCGGTTCGCCTGAACCGGTAGCAACCTGCTGGTGATGTCACGGAGCCAATTCGGTCGGTGCTGGTCCGTGGACGCCGCCACCATTTTTTTTGGATATTTTTTTAAATTTATTTTTTCTTCTGCACATGCGCAGAAGCCAAGTTGCCGGCACTGCACATGCGCCGCCATCTTGTTTTTGGCTTTATTTTATTTTATTTTTTGAATTTTCAGCACTGCGCATGCGCGCGTGCAAAGCGCGTGCACGCCCATGCGGTATGGGAGGAAGCAAACTGGCGGCGAGGTAAGTTAGAACCCACCCCTGGTATGAACCCTGGTGGCACTGTGGTTAAAATGCAGCATTGCAGGCTAATTCTGCCCATAGCCAGGAGTTCGATTCTGATGGGGCTTGAGGTTGACTAAGCCTTCCATCCTTCTGAGCCGGTAAAATGAGGACCCAGATTGTTAGGTGCAATATACTGACTCTGTAAACCTCTCAGAGATTGCTGTAAAGCACTATGGAGCAGCATATACTAAGTCTAAGTGCTATTGCTATTGCTATTTATCACAATATGATTATCATGTGTAACAGAAATCCAGTAACTGTTTAGCTTAAATAACTAAAATCAAAGTAGAACTCTAGTCCAAAGACAAAACATTTAATTTCTGATTAAAATCCATCAGTCCCAAGCTACAACACCCACTCTTTGGGGAACTGTATTTCATTCCATCATCTCTGCTTTCAAATATCCATGAGACTCAGTTTGGTGTAGTGGTTAGGGTTAGGGTGTGAGTTCAAGCCTTGCCTTAGGCACCAAGCTAGTGGAGTAATTTTAGATCACTCACTTCTCTCAGCTCAAGGAAGAAGGCAAGGACAAACCACTTCCAAAAATCTGGTAAAGAAATGGAGTGATTTGTCCAGGCAGTCTCTAAGAGTCAATAGTCAAGATACGAAGCCACCACCACCATCATCAATATCATCAGCTTAGCTTTCAAGGGCTACAAATGACCTCTGACACCAATACCTTTTGACTTGTTTGATGATGTCCATTGGAGATGCCATGCTTGGAAGAACCTTTTACAGTTAAGAAGGGGGACCTGAAAAGATCACTGCACTGGGTGTAGCTTTAAAGTTAGGGCTCTTTTGTCTTCATCTCTTGTAAGTATAATCTAATGTTTCTTAGAAGAAATATTAAGTTTGGTGGGAGAGTTTTCACCAGAAATATAACTGTTCACATTAGAATAATTGGAATAATTGGAACTTTTTTTATTTGAATGTTTATAAAAAAAAAATGTGGCCAGATCAAAGTGATTATGCCTTGCTCTGAGGTGTTTGCTCATTATTGCCAACATACTGTACATTTTGCTTATCTATCTTAAAGATTCATTCTTTCTGTTTTGAAGATAAAGAACAATTCAATGATTGTTTCCCAGGAAACACAGCATTGTAGTCATTGTAATAATTTGAGCCTTGAAAGAGCATTTAGTGCAACCTTTCTCAATTTGACATCTCCCAGTTATGTTGTGCAACAATTTCCCCTATCCCCCACCAGTATTGCCTTTGGCCTTTTTGACTAGTTATGATGGGAGTTGTAGGGAGCCTCAGCATGACCTAAGCTAGTCAAGGACATTAATTTCCAACCCGGAAAAGCCTTGTTATATTAGTAACTTCTCTTGTAGCTTCTCCTTTTACTTGGGCAGCTGAAAACCTGGGGCGTGGTTTTGGGTCAGCTATCCATTTCAAGGTCGGTGAGTCAGAAAGACTGTGTAGGCAAATCACTATATGCTTCATTATGTCCCCCTTTACTATCCATTAAGAGTTCAACAAAATGCTTGAATGGAAAGTTTAATAACAGAAGACATTTATGATGTTTACTTAAATTTTCTGGACCATTACATACAAATGACATGAGTTATGGGATGTTAAGAGTAGCCAAAAATTCTTTCTGACCACTCCACTCCAGCACAAGCTGCCAATATCCCCCTTCTTTTTCTAGAAAGAGGGAGGGGGGAGAAGAATCTCTATGGCCAAAATGAAGGTTTTTAGTGGATACCAGACTCAAAATCCGCCATTTTGGCAAGACCATCCCTTTGAAGTTTACATTACCAGGGCTATTTATTTATTTCCCCCCAGCAACAATGACAGTGGTTGAGATAAACTGTTTAATTCTAAATAGAAAACACATCTGCTTTCTCTGCATTGTTTTTTTTTTTTTTTTATTGCTGGAGGGGTGACAGTTTCAACCAAGTAGCATGCAGGACATTTTAAGTGAGATGTTATATGACAGTTTGCAGCTGCTGAGCTTCTCGCTGTTTAACCTCTGCAGCCACCCCCTACTGCATTTTCAGGCCATTTGGGAACCAGTAGATCCTTTGAAAGGGGATTGCTTGAGATGGTACAAAGCTGGTGCTTTACAAATCTATGCAGCTGTTTATAAATGTATCCACAGAAGACTTTCACTTCACTGTCAGAGAATGCTCAGAACAATTCGCAGAGCGATATGTGTGGAGCATTTCCTGCCACTGAATGAATGGGGAAGGCTGTTCAGATCCCCTGGGTAAGCAGCCCTATCAGTGTGCCATTCAATCTTCTTGGTACTTTGGGGGGGGGAGGGGGCGTCAGATTAGCTAATCAGCATGATCCAGACTTTCCTGGGCTTTATCAGCACTCACACAGTTTAGCTGTCTACTCAGTTCCACCTTGATGGTCTGACAGATGAGAAATGGTGATGAATCACAGCTCACCTCCCCATTTCAAAGTTTTTTCTTTTTGGTTTACTGATCATGTAATCATAAACCAAGGTTTGAAAAATGAGACGTAACACAGTAAAAAGTATTTCTCCAATAGAAACTTCTCGTTACTCCCACGGGCAACCAAGTAAGAAGTAAGTCTATGTGACCAACGTTATCGCACTGCCAGGTCATATCAAAGTATTGATTGCGCATCACTTCTAGTGTTTGTTGTCATAAAAATAAATTAAAAGGCTCAGCCTGAACTACTTGTTCTTCTATGAAGAAATAAGAAATCCTGATTCAAATCTTACTAATTATTCAGACCTTAAATGGACTTTGAATAGTTAATAAAATAATGAATAGATGTTACATTATATGAAAGCTAATCTGATTTTATTTTCTATGATAGGTATTGGATGACAGGTTCATCCTCCTATATTTTTTAATAAACTGACGGATAAAATTAATGAAACTGTACAGCCAAGAATGTACAGCAATTATATTAATGCAATTAATTCATGTATACCACAGTTGTTCTTTAAACAATTGCAAATGGATAGCTTTGAAAATCCATGGGATAGCGTTGTGGATCGGTCTCTGAGGAAGTCCAGGCTTATGGCATAATTCCCTCCAGCTATAACCCTTGCAGGAATGCAGAAAAATCCCTCCAATTCCAATTCTTGAAGACTATCATTCTGAACAGAGGAACACCAGAGCATCTGCCTTTAGAACATTCTTTGGCAAGTATGCAGCCAACAGATATGCTACATTTCATTCTTCAGTAAATATATAAAGATTTTGCTCTGTCTACTATGCAAAAAAGCTTTGCATAAGCCTTAAAATCCATTTTGCTGCCAAAGTGTTTTAGCCTTAACCAAGGATAAGCTAAAGCGTATTGATCTGCAAGTCTCTGGGCACTGGAACTGCGATCCTTTAGTCATGTTGACGGTTGCAGAATTCTGGGAGTTGAAGTCCACACTTCTTAAAAGTCACCAAGTTTGAAAAACACTGTGTCAACTCGCGAAGCTTTCCTGACCTTGGTTAACACACTGCTCTAATCCATGAGCTAGCTGAAAAGTACAGCAGTGTTAAGTTGTGCTGTCTTCAACACCAATGTCTATTTCAGGGGTGTCAAACTTGATTTCATTGAGGGCTGCCTCAGGGTTGTGTTTGACCTTGGGGGGACGCGATGGGCATGGCCAGGGTCAACGTCACTCATGTCAGGGGCGCCTGTGGCAGCCCGAGCACTCTGCCAGCGAAAACAGGCTCCCGAGCTCCGTTGTCAGCTACGACAGCCTCCTGCAACCCTCTGCCAGTGAAAACAGAGCTCGGGAGGGCCATGTGCGGCCCTCCCAAGCTCCATTTTCGCTGGCAGATGCACCGTGGGCTGGTCCTTTGCTGTTTCCAGGTCAGCCTTGCGGGCCAGATCTAAGCACCCTGTGGGCCAGATTCAGGGGTGAAATGCTCCCGGTTCGCTCGTACCTGTCGGTCACCGTAGAGCCAAGGTAGCGGCAAGGTAGCGCGAGGCGCCGCCCACCCGCCCGGACGCCGCCATTTGGGTTCTTTTACCCTCTGCGCATGCACAAAGCGTTCTGTGCATTTGCAGAATGTAAAAGAACCCAAACGGTGGCGTCTGGGCGGGTGGGCGGCGCCTTGCGCTACTTTGGCGACCGGCTCTACGGCGCCCGACAGGTACGAGCGAACCGGGAGCATTTCACCCCTGGCCAGATTGGCCCGCGGGCCTTGAGTTTGACACCCCTGGTCTATTCTCAGGTGCTGTCCTTAGAAGCTTTATGTGAGACACATTAAGAAACCTTGTTGGCCAATCCCCTAGGCTTCACATCTCCCTTCAATGAGCACCGTCTGCTGATGGAAAAAAGCCATTAACATTAAACATTAAATTGAAAAGCCATCAAAGCCATTAATTATTTTGTGTAATAAAGAATGGTTCAGGATAAGACAGTTTAGGTAGGCTCTTTGAATGACTAACAGGTAGCAGGTGTGGAGGTGCTCCATGCCTACTATCTGTCCCTGGGTTATTTCTAAACATGACCCTCTTCTAAAAAAAGCCTGACTGACAGAGGGATCAAATAGTGAAGGACCATGAAGGACCAAGCCCCATCCTTGTTTAGTACTGCAAGAATGTGGCAAAGATGATGACAGTGGAGTTCACAGGTAGCCATAGCAGAAGTCTAGTCTGTCTCCTCAACAAAAAGATTCAGATTGGAAGAGAGACAATAAAGACTGAGAGTAGGAATACATTTCCTTAGCCTCATGATCACATTTTTTAATTGTTTCTTTCATATCAAGAAAGCCTTATAAGGATCCTGGCCAGGGGTGGGTTCTAACTTACCTCACTGCCGGTTCACTTCCTCCCGCGCCGCGTGGCATGCGCAGTGCAAAAAATTTTTTTAAAAAAAACCGCCAAAAACAAGATGGCGATGCATGCGCAGTGCCGGAAACTTGACTTCTGCGCATGCGCAAAAGAAAATTTTTTTAAAAAAATTTCAAAAAAAAATTCAAAAAAAAGTAAAAAAAAAAAAAGATGGCGGTGCCCAAGGACCGGCACCGACTGAACCGGATCGGTGATGTCATCGTGACATCACCAGTGGGTTGCTACCGGTTCAGGAGAACCGGTCCGAACTGGGAGGAACCCACCTCTGATCCTGGCACATGGAATGATTTGAGAATTGACTCAAATCATTCCATCTGCCAGGATCCTTATAATTGACTCAAAACATGCAAAACCTTATACTGAGAGGATGAAGAGCAGCTTCTTTTCTTCTTAACCATCAAAATATTTTACTTTCTTGTAGCTTCCAGAGTAATGTCTGACTATTGTCCTCTATTATCTGAGAACCTGGTGCCTGGCTTCAGCTCTACTCTATTGGGGGGGGGGAGCAAGGGGAAAGGACAAGGCATAGGGTCTCCTCATTATATTTGTGCAATGACATTGTTTTGAATTCCACTTTATAGAATATTAAAATATTATCAGTAAAAGCCCAATCTCTAAGTATCACCAATAAGCACAAGTTTTTGCTGCAATTGTCAGTGGTCAATAAAGCAACAGAGAATAGGTCACGCTCCAATGAATGTTGTGCAGAAATATAACATGCATTTTTGGGAATTCAACAATGGGGAAACCAGTTCAGTGTTATTGTAGTCAAACATATACTGAGACTAAAAATGGCTGGAGGCTATCAACAAGTAGTCTGTTTCCTAAGGCAGATGAATGTTATTCATTTATTTATTTGCCAATATCTATCATTAAAACCAGTTCCAAAGCTGGAGGAAGTATGAGGTTTGTTTATTTAATATTCCCTGGATTCTATCAAGTATAACACATAAGGCTTCTGGAAACCAATGTAGTTATTTCTATGGAATTAAAGCAAGTTTCTAATATCATTTATTGTTCACCACATTCCCTCCACATGTGTGCATATTTACTGGCTCATCCTTTGTTTCTGTTATCCATACCCATCCACATCTTATCCAGGCCCATTTGCTTAAGGAACCATCTACTCAAGAACCATATCACTTTGGCAATCGGCAGCACAGGGCTTGTCTAGCTGAGCAAGTCTAAAGGGAGCTGTGTTCTATCACATCATGCCTTAATGGACTAGACTTCAAGGTCTAGGTATCAGGATTCTTCTCTGATTGTCCTTGCATGGCCATCAAGGTTCTTGCAATGCCCTAGATCAGGGCTGTGAAACTCCCAGCCTGCGGGCCAGATGCATCACACACTGGCCACGCCCACACCCAGTTTAGTGAAGGGGGAAAAAGTCCCGATACGTCACATGACACCGCCGTGATGATGTGAATTTGACACCCCTGCCCTAGATCAACTTTTATCTAGGCTCACCTTCTATTTCTTCCAAGGGTGCCTCTTCCGGGAGCATCACATTGGATCTTGGCACTAAGCCTGGACACCCACTCTAGACCATCAAAGTACTGTACCTCTTCATTTCTTGCAGCAGGACAATGTGTCAATACAGAAGGCCAGCATGCTCAGGAGCCACATCAGAATGCAGTCTGACAGTTTTATTACTGTATTATTTTAGGAGGTCACAGCATCGCAAAGTTTGGGAAGCCCTGCTACAGCGTACTTAGCATACCACTGGACTAGATTCAGCAACAGATAAGGATCTTATGTGCTTGAGACCCCAAAGTTATGCAAAGCACGACAAATCACAGACCTCCCCAGATAGCAATATATCCTAAGGAAATGTCACCATGCAGAAATTGAGTGGGCTTCTTAACCCCAATAAAATGCATGATAAATCTATGCAGAAGAAGTCATCAAATCTAACTAAAAACAGAGACCCGTTTCATACATGCACACGATAGGTTAGCCCCGGTTAACTCAAATCCTGCAGGGATGAGTAAGTATGAACTATATCAATGTTTCTCAGTTTTATTGTTTTTGCCTGTGATCCCCGTCTGTCATTTTCTCTTGTGGACCCCTGTCCAGGTCCATTCTGGATAGGGACATGAAACACTAACTGTTCTGGTGTCAGAAAGAAAGTATTTGCAGTTTGATTCACTTTGATTTTCTGTTTTCCCCTTGGCATGTGCCATGCCCCACCGTTGCATTTTTTTTAACCTATGGCCCCTGTGAATTATCCTAAGGGCTCTAGGGGGCCATGTGGCCCTTGAGTGAGAACTACTGGGCTATTCAATGCCTGAGCTGATTGTGGAGCCTGCTGCTTAAGGTGTAAAAAATATGTCTTCCATCTTGATCACAGATCTGGGCAGAAGAGGAAATTGTGCTTCTTCATGGTTTCTAGGAAAAAGCACACCATCTTTCCACTCTTTTACCCTGTCTTTAATTTGGCTTTTAGAGCTCTAAAGAGTTATGTGTGCCAGAGCATTGTCTCGGGTTTTCCTCTGATAGAATATCCTGATAGAATTTGAACTCTTACCACATCTTTGCCAGATCATTCTTTATCAGAGAGGACCAGAAGTTCATATTGGATACAATTTATTTCCCTTGGGATGCACCCAATTGTAAGAAATATTTTAGCAAGCATTCTCAGGGAGGACACTCCATACTAACCTTGGGGCCTCCAACCCACACAGCTCTCTTCACGTTGAACAAGCTGAACTTTGAGCTACACTATTAAAGTGCCCAGTATATTTTTCAGAACAAAATGTAAACACTTCCATCCAAGAGGAGCTGTAAATTCAATTTTTACTCTGTCTGCCTTGTTCTAGCCATGAGAGAACCTGTTTATATTACTATCAGTGAAGGGAAATGCAATTTTCTACCAGGTTTCTTAACAATGGCAGAAGGTATGGAAACCCTCCTTCGGCATCAACTCAGCCTCCATATGACCCTCCCAAGCAGCATATGCCCAAAGTATGGTTTAAAAAGCTCAAGATGACAAAAAGGTGCAATCAATGCTCTGATTGTTTATATAGGCATCACAAGTGAGAATGTTTGGTGGCACCGAATTCTATACTCTGTAGACAACCCAGGATGAAGTCTCTTTCCTTTTTTTAGATTAAAAAGGAAAGAAAAGGAGATTTCCAATTAAAAAGGTATAATAGCAATAGCAATAGCACTTAGACTTATATACCGCTTCATAGTGCTTTACAGCCCTCTCTAAGCGGTTTACAGAGTTAGCATATTGCCCCCAACAATCTGGGTCCTCATTTTACCCACCTCGGAAGGATGGAAGGCTGAGTCAACCTGGAGCCGGTGAGATTTGAACCGCCGAACTGCAGCTAGCAGTCAGCTGAAGTAGCCTGCAGTACTGCACTCTAACCACTGCGCCACCTCGGCTCTTTTTCTATAAAACAGAGGTGGGTTCCTCCCGGTTCGGACCGGTTCACCCGAACCGGTAGCAACCCACTGGTGACATCACAGAGCCGGTTCGGTCGGTGCCGGTCCGTGGTCGCCGCCATCTTTTTTTATTTATTTATTTTTAATTTTTGGGAATTTTTTCCGGGTTTTTTTTTCTTCTGCGCATGCGCAGAAGCTGAGTTTCCGGCACTGTGCATGTGTCGCCATCTTGTTTTCAGCTTTTTTTGGGGGGGGGTTAAAATTTGTTTGCACTGCGCATGTGCACACGGGCAAAGTGTGTGCGTGCCTACGTGGCGCGGGAGGAAGCGAACCGGCAGCGAGGTAAGTTAGAACCCACCCCTGGTATAAAAGTTACCATATACATTATTAAAATGTAAAATCAGTTTTTTTAAAAGGTACACAAAAATGTGTGAAGAAAGAGAGTAGTCAAGAAAGGGATTTAAATAACAGTTTAATGACGAAAACTGGATTGAACTGAACAAAATTACAGAGCTTTTTGCAGTTGTGTTGTGATGCTTGTATTGTCTTATGCTACAAAGGAAATTCCATCTAACCAATGCTAGGGCCCTCCTGTGTGAATCTGGCTTGGCATCTGAATTAAGAAACATCAAATTATGGTTTGTCTCTATGCTTGAAAATATTTGTTATTTCATAGAGAACCCACCATTCCGCTAAGGAACTCAACCTTGTAATGTCATATTTCCATGAGCAGAAGAGATTCTTCAATGCAGCAGCAAGAGGCTCCACATTCTACCTAATGGGTGAGTGAGAAATCCTAACACTTCTCCTTGAACCTTCTCAAAAAGGTACTCTAAATATACTTTTTTTTTTTACAGAGGAAAGGCTTTAGTGTGCAATTGAAACCCACAACTGTTGCATGTATATATGTATGTACTGTATATATTTATCAAAGCTAACAGAAGAAGAGGGAGGAGGGAGGAGGGGATAGAGGGGAGGTGGAAGGGGGGATGAGGATGAGAAGAAGCAGAGGCAGAAGGAGGAGGAGGAGGAGGAGGAGAAGGATGAGGAGGAGGAGGGGGGAGGAGGAGGAGGGAGGAGGAGAAAGAGGAGAGAGACAAGGAGGAGGAGGAGGAAGTGGAAGAAGCCAAAGGATGGTGAGGAGGAGGAGGGAGGAGGATGGGGGGGGAAGAAGAAGAAGAAGAAGAAGAAGAAGAAGAACAAGAAGAAGACGAAGAAGAAGAAGAAGAAGAAGAAGATCTCTGCCTAAGATTTATCATCTCAAACTAAAATGATAGTTTATTCTCTAAGCTGGATGCAGTTCAAAAAGAGGAAGAATCTCAGAGTTGTTAGAACTTTTACTTATCAAAACATGTATGGATATTTGTATTTAGGTATATAGACGCTTGGAAATAAGGTGTTAAGTGGATATAGCTAGACAAGATGTTAGACATTGAGAAGAAATGTATAGGTAAGATTTAGGAATTATATGAATAATATAAGTTAAAGAGTAAGAGTTATAAAAACAAAGTATGTACACCGATACGGTACACTGTAAAATGAATACTATATAGTATGTGGTGTTATTTTACATTATGTTATGTCATGTTGTTTTTGTAAGTGTGGTTGTTTTTATTGTTGTTTTTAAAACTGTTTAATAAAAACTATTTAAAAAAAAAAAGAACTCTTACTGCAAATGACTATCAATACCTTTCATACTACCCTGTACATTTGTGGGCCGCTCTTATCTGAAAGTAGGTTCCAGAACAAGGTATTTGAAGAACAAATGTGCTCACCAAAACAACAGTGTTTTTAATGTCATGGACTTTGTTTAGTGGGGTCTTCTAGTACAATTCTAGTGTCCTTCTAGTACAATTCAAAACATTGGTTTTAACCTTTAAAACTCTAAACCAGGGACAGTCCATATATTTCATCTTTAAATATGTGCTTTGGAGGGTCCCTGAAGACATGTCCACCAACACAATAATGTTACTGAGTGGACAGGACCCATTTTTATATGGGACGGCTACTTAAATGTTTTAAGGACAGGAACATACAGTTGAATATTCATAACATTATTCACAAAATAGTTATATGCACATAGCTAGTATTTTTAAAAGCACACTTTTTTTCCTCTTTTTGTTCAAATAGGATGGGGGTGGAGTGCAGAGCTGCAGTTTTTAAGTCTGTATTCTTAGCAACTGAGGGCCATGAGGCACTGATAGTTCCATAACAATCTCACTAAAACCTGCCATTTCTAAAGTATTAGGAGTGTAAGAATATAACATGTAAAACCATTGATCCTTCAGTCTACAGCAGGGGTGTCAACTTCGTGTTGCTATGGCGCTGTCCCATGACGTATCCCGACTTTTTTCCCCTTCGCTAAACCGGACATAGGCGTGGCCAGCATGTGACGCATCTGGCCTGAAGGCCGCGAATTTGACAGCCCTGGTCTACAGTGTCCCTCCTCTAGCTTGTGGTCTCCAGATCTAATATCAGTGGTGGGTTGCTACCAGTTCGCCCCGGTTCGGGCGAACCGGTAGCAGCTCCGCCCACCCACCCGGACATCATCACGGATGATCTGCGCATGCGCAAAAGCGGTGCGCGCACATCTCCGAACCTGTAGCAAAGGTAAGTGAAACCCATTACTGTCTAATATGCATTGTCCTCCGTGTTATCTGGGAACTGCAGTTCCAAGTTATATGGAAAACAGTAAATTAGGGAAACTGGCAAATGCAGACAGTGGCTATGTACCAAGGGTTTTTTTTCTTTCCCAGGAATTAAAACTGGCACCATGAAATATCTTTATAATTTAGCTACAATCTTGTTTCTTGCGGAAACCTCCTTAAGAGTTTAAGTATACATCTGAAAAATCAAGAACAATGTGTCACTCAGCAGATGTCACACAGCGATGTCATGACATTTATAATCCTTTCCACACCTAAGAGAAAAATTATATTTACAGATGTTCAAGTAATTCATCCTGGTGAAAGAGGATCAATAAGAATATTTTCTACACAACAAAGAACCAGGTAAGTGTAAGGTTAAAGTGTTGCGTTTTATACTGGGGAGACTGGGTTCAACGTACACTCAATGATGAAAACTCATTCGGTGACCTTATGCCAATCAGTTTCAACCCCATCTATTCCACTGGGTTGTTATGGGAAAAAATGGAGGGGCTTATGTTGCCTTTGGCTCCTGGTGGAAAACTAAAATATAAATCAAATAAATAAATACGTTGTATTCTCTATTTGTACCATGACAGTAAGAAAGATGTGGTGATAAACCATTTATTGTTTTCCTGTTGGACTGAATGTTGAGAGTCTGATAGGATCTGAGGTATGGAGAGATTTTAAGAGTTCCACCCACATGTAGTTTTCGTGCTGAAGGTTAGAACATTTCATTCCTTGGGGAAAACATCAAACAATATGCAGGATCCTCATAAAGTTTCTATAAGACATCCATGTGTAGCTTTGCGGAGTTCCCCCTTTCACTACAGCTATTTTTATTGATTTGGTTCCAGAAGATTAGATCCTGATTACAGAAATAAATAAATAAGTGTCGGAGTTACTGGATGCCTGTAGAATGAGCTGTTACTCACACTAGGGTCACTAAGATTGTTGTACAATAAAGTGAAAATGCCATAAAGAGGACATGAGCCCTCACTATCTTCCTGGAAGAAGTTGTGGCCTACATATTTTAAGTAATTGTTAGTACTTTATCTTCATTATAAAAACAGCATGGATATGAGCTCTGGAAGAAAATTTATTGTTGCTCCATGACACAATTAAGTACTAATGTCCCATTAGAGACTGCCAGTTTACCTCCAATTATGGCTCTTAAGTCTTTAATTTCAATATAATTTCCCTGATCTTTAAAAAAAAAAACCCTTCTTTTACAAGCACATTATTTTAAACACATGCCATAAGTATGGATGAAGAGATTTTAAAAATAAATATACCGGTAATTTAAAAGCCAGGAGCAAAGAACAGTTATCAAAATCTAATTTTATTATTAACTTCCTCGTTTGAATTTCTGCTTCTTTTTCTTTTTAAAAGAAAGCTCTAAAATAGCCTTATTTTCTTAGATACTTGTGTTCGGATGGAGCTTAGTAATGTTTATGAATGGATTGGGGAGTTTTATGGTTACTTTATTAGGATGAATGCTTGTTTGATATAGGTCCTATCTTCTCCTGAATATGACATGCAGGATATTATCACAGTGTGTATTACTCTCTTCTCCTGCCCTTTCCTTATTCATCAGTAGAACAACAGCCAAAGTTTGAATCAAGTTGTGTTTCAAAACAAGTGCAGCATTACATAAAGCATGTTACAAAAAGGCTACCTAGACAATACCAGCATTGAAAGGACAGTAGCTGGAATCTTATTTTCCAGGGGCAACTGCAGCTGATAAAACAACTGTAAGCATTAAACACAAGGAGCTAGACTATGATGATGTGACATGTAAAATGGATCTTCTATTCGGTCTTCAACATCTTTGAGTGTGCACAGAGTTGTAGAATTAAGCAGATCTCAAAACTGTTTGTCATTCATTCATTCATTCATTCATTCATTCATTCATTCATTCATTCATTCATTCATTCATTCATAAGATTTATATGGCCAAACGTCTTGTAGCACACAATTCGGGAGCAGGGAAGGGCTAACAATAGTGATAAAAAGACAAATAAATCAGTACAAATAAAGGCGCCCCCCCCAAAAAAAAATCAAGGAAAGGTCATAACTGTACCTATTCATGTCTTTAATCTTCAGGCTCAAAATCTTATTGTCCCAGTGCCTGGAGTTGGAGACACTTGGGTTAAGCACTTTTTTAGAGGTCATATTCTTTCTTGACCAACGCACCCTTCCAAGCATACATCACCCTTTTTCATTTGCCTGCCAAGCATTCTTCCATTTTGACTTTTTTACTCTCTTATCTTTCCTTTTCTCCTTCTCTTCCCCAATCAGCCAGTATTGCAGAAACTTCCTTCCTTCCTTCCTTCCTTCTTTCCTTCCTTCCTTCCTTTTCCTTCCTTCCTTCCTTTCCATTTTTAAACAAAAAAAATACTACAGTTGTCTGGCATTTTATAACTAATTTTCACTTGAAAAATGTACATGTAAAAAAATGCTCTTTATTTTGACACATTTCATCATAAAAGAGCATTAGAATGAAAGGACTGAATATGAATACAAAACTGAATATGAGCATGTATCATCATCATCTTCTTCTTTTAATGACCCCATAATCCCTTGCGGGGTGGAGTCTGGGCAACTGAATGGAGCTGAGTGTTTACTGGCCGGATGCCCTTCCTGTCGCCAACGCGTTTTGTTCAGCAGATATATTCTCATTGTGCCCAGAGAGAGAAATATCTACCTCTACCTAGGATCAAACTCACAGCCACCTGATTGTGAGGCGAGAGCTCCACCTCTAGGCCACCACACCACTCTGAATATGAGTATGTATACATTGATGAAAATAACTAAAACGTAATGCCAAATGCTTTTAATAGGGTATAATAGATGTACAAATACAGTCCTTCCTCACTTAGCAACTGCTCAATTGGTGACTATTTGCAAGTGAAACAGTAATACACAGTAGTAGTCAATTTCCAACCAATGTGCGTACTTATGTCTAAATTTCTGCATCTGACAACAATGCACATTGTACTCGGTGCAAGTAATGCTGGCATTGTTACTAGAGATAATTTTTTTCTAAGTGACACAGCAACAACCAGTGATCTTCACAGTGAGCCACAGTGGCGCAGTGGTTAGAGTGCAGTACTACAGGCTACTTCTGTTGCCTGCTGGCTGCCTGTAATTTGGCAGATTGAATCTCACCAGGCTCAAGGTTGACTCAGCCTTCCATCCTTCCGAGGTGGGTAAATGAGGAACCAAATTGTTGGGGGCAATATGCTGACTCTGTAAATGGCTTAGAGAGGGCTGTAAAGCACTGTAAAGCGGTATATAAGTCTAAGTGCTAGTGCTATTGCTATTGCTATTTCTCTCTCACAGGCACATGGTTTACTTAATGACCATTTTGCGGGAACCAACTGGGGTCTCTAAACAAGGAAAGACTGTGTGTGCATGTATACCGTGTTTCCCTGAAAATAAGACCCTGTCTTATATTTTTTTGAACCCTGAAATAAGCGCTTGGCCTTATTGCCATGCACTCAAAAGCCCGATTGGGCTTATTATCAGGGGATGTCTTATTTTGGGGGAAACAGGGTATATAAACACACCTAGGCACACAGACATACACACAAACACCTACCTGCCCACCTAGCCTAATCTAACTGGAATCAAATCCTGGGAAATATCTCAAAATCACACAATACAACAGTTTGTAAATTTGGGCTGAGTTTTCTAATAAGCCTGATCTTAGAAAGGTTAAAATGTGGGAGCCTTTAAGTAGAACCATTTTTCTGGGAAGAATAAGCTCTTCAAGTTTAGAAATCCTTGGCTGAGTCTCTAAACAAAGATGTGGGAAACTATTAATGTTTATATTAAAGATCTCCTTGAGGATTTATTATTCACTGTGGAATATGAGCAGCAATAACTTGTAAAACCTAGACTGTCACCAGCAGCATTTTAATACCAGGCACCCCAGCTATATGGAACGCTGGAAAAGGAATGGGAGCTGATGGGATGCAAATGTTAAAGCACCTCTCCTAGCTGTCAAAGTGCAAACTCGGTCTGGGTTATCCTGCAGGAATGACAGAAGATGGAAAAGTTGAGCAGGGAATGGGATTATTTGCCTTTTAAACATTTAAATTGTTGACAGATATGCTAATAAGCCTACAGGCAATTGATTGCAGGCAAAGCACCACCAAAACTTAAAAATGACTATCAGAATCTAACAGGTTTTTTTTAAAAAGTGGGTCTCTTTCACACAGATTCTCACACTGGGTTTTGTTTATTATCTTAGGGGAGATAAAAAGCAGACCTGTCATTATCTAAACTCAATAATATGAAGTCCTTAGAGCTGTTCACACAGTTTAAAAAAATGGGTATGGTCCTATTGCTCTGGAAAACTAAGCTTCGCTTTCAATATCCAGTGAACTGCAATCAAGAAAAATCATTATAACGCCTCATTACAAAGCATGAGCAATGTATTTGCCATATGTTTGTTGCTCCACTCCTAAGAAGGCCGATGGGTCTCTCTCAGCTCAGTCTACTTCACAGGAATGTGCTTTATGGAAAATAGGACAAGAGAATATTGTGTATGTCATCTTCAGCTCCTGAATGAAACATAGATCATATGTCAATGCAGACATAAATTTCAGAATACATCTTCCGTAAAACTTCTGAGTGGGACAAGTTAGTCTTTTTAGACTAAACAAACAAACAAACAAACAAACAAACAAATAATTGGGAATACTCACCCATTCCGATTTGCTGTAAAAGACGGAAGACAGAGATGTTGAGGGATTCAGAAGGATCCTGACACACTTGAGCACTGGGCCCTATCCAACAGAATTCAGTTCACTGGTGAGAAAAGTAAGGTCCTACATTTAGACAAGAAAAACCAAATGCACAGGTTTAGAATAGGTGGTACCTGGCTCAACAGTAGTAACTGTGAGAGGGGTCTTAGTGGACAGCCACTTAAGTACATGCCAGCAGTGCAGCTGCCAGAAAAGCCAATGTAGTCCTAGGCTGCATCAACAGAGGGATACCATCAAGACAGTGGTGGGATTCAGCCAGTTCGGGCTGGTTCGGGCGAACCGGTAGTTAAATTTCTGGCTAGCCCTGCCCCTTCCTGTCCCGCCCCTCCCAGGAATCCCCACGCGCTCCATTTTGGCTCCCAGGTAAGTGCAGGGAGGCCTCCCATGTCCTGTTTTTGCTCCCAGGAGGCTTCAGGGAGGCCTCCTAGGCCTTTTATTGCTTCCCAGGAGGCTTCAGGGAGGCTTCCTAGGCCTGTTTTCGTTTCCCAGGAGGCTTCAGAGAGGCCTCCTAGTCCCGTTTTTGCTCCCAGGGGGGCAGGAGGCGGAGTGGTACCTGTCACACACCCCTGGCCACAACCACCATGGCCACACCCACCCAGTCACATGACCATCAAGCCACGTCCACCAAGCCACGCCCACAGAACCGGTGGTAAAAAAAATTGAAACCACTGCATCAAGATCATGAGAAGTGATAGTATTGCTATATACTGCACTAGTGAGGCCGCATTTGGAATATTGCATCCAGTTCTGGTGATCATGATACAGAAAAGATGCTGAGATCCTAGATAGAGTACAGAGAAGACCAACCAAGATGATAGGGGGTCTGAAGGCTAAACCATACTATGAACAATTAAGAGAACTAGGTATGCCTAGTCTAACAAAGAGACAGATTGGGGATGACTAATACTGGCTTCCAGTATTTGAGGGGCTGTTACAGAGAAGAGAAGATTGACTTATTCACCAAAGCACTTGGGGCCAGGACAAGAAGTCACGGGTGGAAACTCAATAAGAGAGATCCAATTAAGGAGAAATTTCCTGACAGTGAGAACAATTAATCAGTTGAATGGCTTGCTTGCTGAAGATGTGGGTGCTCCATCTCTGGAAGTTTTCAAGAAGAGATTGGGCAATCATTTGTCCAGAATGGTATAAGGTCTCCTACTCGAGCAGGGAATTGGACTAGACGACCTCCAAGATCCCTTCCAACTCTTGTTACTCTGTTATCTTTCCAACTCTATGATTATATGATTCTATAATTTCAGCTTCATAGATAACAGATTAACAGAGTTGGAAGGGACCAATTTATAGGTCATCTAGTCCAACCCCCCCCAAGAGACCCTACACCATTTCTGACAAATGGCATTCCAATCTCTTCTTGAAAGTCTCAAGTGATGAAGCTCCCACAACTTCTGAAGGCAAGCTGTTCCATTGGTTGATTGTTCTCACTGTCAGAAAATCTGTTATCTGTTTACTCAGCAATATTTGTTTTTCTCTATCAGCTTTCATCCAGTTTGATGAAAGGGAGCTCAAAAGTTATTTCAAAGGAGGAGAGAAAGTTTGTAAAATTCTCCTTGAAGGAGTGTGGTGGTCTTACACTGAACTTGGTTATGAATTATTTGGTCAAGGATATATATCAATATCCTGTGTTATATTTATAATAATCTCTCCAATGGGCTACAACCGCTCTAGCTTTCTTAAATGTCAAAGGAAAACATCACATAGACCTATTCTTATGGGGATTGTTCAGATTAGGAAGTTAGCTATGAAGGCTTCGAAGTGATTGACAGATTAATAAAAAAACAAAAGTGCTAGGAGCTGCCCCATATGATAAAAGCAGTCTCCTTCAATTGTGTTCAGTTCTTGATGGCATCATGGACACATGTCCATATAGCTTTCTTTGTAACAATATAGAATGTAGTTTGCCATTACATTTTCCTGAGTTGTGTTTTTTTTTTTCATAGGTTTTTAATTTCATTCCAGTCCTGGAATACCTGGTGGTCCCTAATTTGATTACTAAACAGGACCAACCTGTCATAGCTTTTTGAGATTATTAGCCAATATTGGTGAGGCTCTGTCACAAAGCTGAGCCCTCTTATGCAAAGGAAACGGGAGGGGGGGAATGAAGAGAAATGAGAAATAAATCCTTAAGCAATTAACAATAAAATAAGAAAACAGGCATCTGTTCTGCAAATAAGGGCGATGTCTGAGAAATTACAAGGCACATTTATTCTCTAATTGCCACATGATTTCTGGATTTAATTCCCAGTGTTGATTTGAAGCATTAAAACATTAAAGTGGTTTATTGTCTAGCTATTCACAGACTTTGTCTTAGGAGAAGCCTATTAAAATAAGACGTTGCCCTTTTGTGGATATCAGTATTTACAGAAGAAGAAAAAAATTTCCCCTATGTTGATTCCAAAGATTGGAATGTGCTCCCATTTAGAATTATGAAGAGCCTCACCCTTTAGAAAAGATACCAAGGCATGTCTCTTTGCATTTTCAATTATTGAAGTTGCATGAAGAGCTTTTCAAAATTGTTATATTACTATCATTTGAGGCGTTATTCTGACTTGTTGGGCATTTCCTCAATTTCTTCAGACGAAATATGTTTGGGGGTAAAAAATACTTGAAAATATAGTTTAAAATACATAAATAATATCTCTCAAACAATATTTATTTTGCTTTCACATTTTTAGAGTCAGAATAATTTATTTCTTCATTTACCATTCTTAATTTTGCATCTGGATTGTTTTATTTCCTCCAAGTTCATGAGGTCCATAATTTTTAAAAAAAGAACGACGACATAAACTGCTTTAAACTTGTAAAAGAGGAACGAGCCTTCCTTGTGCCAAATTATCTTTAGCTATTTTTTTCCTAAGTTCTCAGCAACAAAGCTGTGTCGCAGTAGCCATAACAGCCATACTTGTCTCATTTGCCGTGAGTTTGCAATGAATTTGGGATAGTGGTTAAGCACCAGGAGATTGTGAGTTCTAGTCCATCCTTAGGCATGAAAGACAGCTGGGTGGCTTTGGGCCGGTCACTCTATCTCAGCCCACAGAGTTGCTGGTGTTTTGGAGAAAATAGGAGGAGGAAAGAGTATTAGATACGTTCACTTGAGTTACTTAGAAAATAAGAAAGGTGGGGAAAATAATAAAATAAGAAATAAAAATAAATAAATTGTCATTCAAGCAAAGTGAATCTCACTGTATATTTCCTTCTCTCCACCCAGCAGCAACTGCAGGTGGGGCACAAGGACAAAAGCGGCATCACATACTGTACATCACAATGTTGCATGCACGTGCAAAAGGGGTGGAGCATGCACAGAAAGGCCATGACGTTGCTTTCCTCATTCTGACCAAAGTAGCCAGTTCCTTTGGACACCCATGCTGTTCACATTTTCTTCTGATTTTCTCCAGAAAGCTCTAGCTAATGCCGGGTTCTTTGTATTTTGGTTCTTTGTATTTTTCACAGAAATACCTAGGGCTGCCTAGGCCTTGCTGTTGAACAATCCACTTTCTAAACATTGTCCAGATAGCTACGATAGCTTGCTGATGGAGCTCAAAACTATGAGTTCAGCAAGTGCTTCTGTGCTGCAGTACAGGGCAGGGGGGGGGGGGAAAGCACTCCTTTTTTTCCTCATATGTCAAAGACTTCTGAGCAAGATTGTCAAACATTATCTCTTTTTTCTTTGGAGCAATAAAAGGTGGGATGGAAAATTGGACACCTCCCCATTCCAGTTCTGTACACGATGGCCCCCACAGCTCAGCTTTGAAGGCTTAGTGAGCATTGGTCATCATTATGTATGGCCAATAACTCTGCTTTTACTCTTTTAAATGTATCCCCAGATCCAATTAGGCTAACTGAAAAGCGTCTAGTGAGAAAATGCAAGATTGGGGGGGATCTATTATAGGGAGATGCCACAGGTGGGTGGGAGAACATGTGTAGTTCAAAATGGTCCCGCCTCAGTCTGGCCAGCCTGAGGGGATGTGGCCAACCTGGAATCTGAGTCCCCTTCACTGTTCAGAGAGATATTCCAACACAGGCCCCATGGGAGGGCAAGTGATACAACACACATGGCAATGTTGTGATGCAGGCATTTATGTACTTGTGAGTGATGTGATGTAGGCATTAAATGTGATGTAGGACCGGATTGCGCCTTTGCGACCTCTCCATGGCCGTGGATCCAGGAAAGCTCCCTGGTTTACCAAGGAGCTCCGGGAGATGAAGCGCCAGAAGAGTCGTCTAGAGCGACGCTGGAGGACCAGTAACTCCGAATCTGACCGAACACTCTTAAGAGCCTTTATTAGGACTTATTTAGTGGCAATACAGGCGGCAAAATGTGCACATTTTTCCGCACTTATTGCATCCGCTGATTCGCGCCCAGCCGCCCTATTTAGGGTGACTCGTTCCCTCCTTAATGTAGAGGGAGTGGAGGAGCCCTTGCAGGGTAGAGCTGAGGAGTTTGTGCAGTTTCTGTACAATAAAGTTGCTCAGATTCGGATGGACCTGGACTCTGACTGGGCAATTCCGATCGAGATGACAGGGGCAGGTCTTAGTCCTATTGTGTGGGATGAATTTGAGCCTGTGACTCCTGAGGAAGTGGACAAGGCTGTAGGAGCGATGAGTTCCTCCACTTGTTTGTTGGACCCGTGCCCCTCCTGGCTGGTTTCGGCCAGCTGGTAGGTGACACCAGGCTGGCTCCAGGTTTTAGTCAACGCGTCCTTGAGGGAGGGGTCTTTCCTGCAACCATTAAAGGAAGCGGTTGTGAGACCCCTCCTCAAGAGACCTTCCCTGGACCCAGCAGAATTAAAGAACTTTCGTCCAGTCTCCAACCTACCCTTTGTGGGAAAGGTTGTAGAGAAAGTGGTGGCACTTCAGCTCCTACGATCATTGGATGAAACGGATTATCTAGACCCTTTTCAATCTGGCTTCAGGCCTGGCTACAGCACGGAAACTGCTTTGGTCACGCTGATGGATGATCTCTGGCGAGCCCGAGATGGGGGTTGTTCCTCTATCTTGGTGCTACTTGTCCTCTCAGTGGCTTTCGATACCATTGACCATGGTATCCTTCTGGGACGACTAAGGGAGCTGGGGTTGGGAGGCACCGTGCTGCGGTGGTTCTCTTCCTATCTCTCCGGTCGTTCACAATCGGTGTTAGCAGGAGGACAGAGGTCGCCCCCTAGCCCCCTTGTTTGTGGGGTGCCTCAGGGCTAGGTACTCTCTCCCCTCCTGTTTAATATCTACATGAATATTCACCCTCACTGGATTCGGGGTGAGGTATCAGCAATATGCTGATGATACCCAGATATATATCTCCACCCCGCGTCAATTCAGTGACGCAGTG
>QLTV01002492.1:182838-202162 GCA_003457575.1 Thermophis baileyi
GACACGCGCTCTACATGGGGCTAGCCTTGAAGAGTGTTCGGAGACTACAGTTGGTCCAGAATGCAGCTGAGCGGGCCGTCGTGGGTGCACCTAGGTACACCCACATTACACCAATCCTCCACGAGCTGTACTGGCTTCCTATTGGTCTCCGGGCAAAATTCAAGGTGTTGGTTATTACCTTTAAAGCCCTTCATGGCTCAGGGTCAGGTAATCTTCGAGACTGCCTTCTACCGCATAGCTCCCAGCGACCGGTAAGATCCCACAGAGTTGGTCTCCTCCAGGTCCAGTCAGCTAAACAGTGCCAGCTGGTGGGCCCGCGGGGGAGGGCCTTCTCTGTGGTTGCCCCAGCTCTCTGGAACCAGTTACCTCCTGAGATCCGGACTACCCCCACCCTATTGGCCTTCCGGAAAGCTGTGAAGACCTGGCTTTTCCGGCAGGCCTGGGGCCGCTGATCTCAATGTTACAATCTGTGAGATCCGGCCACAAATGGTTTGTATGGCTTTTTAATCGTTTTTTAATATTTATATTGTTTTAATGTTTTTATACTTCTGTTGTAAGCCGCCCAGAGTCCCTTGGGAGTTGGACGGCGTAAAAATGCAACAAACAAACAAACAAACAAACAAACAAACTTGTGAGGTTTGTGGGGTTTAGGTTAGAGGTCTCTGGAATAGCCTCACTTTAACTCTCTTCCCAGAGTTAACTGTAGCCCCGCTGCAATTCCACCAACAAGTAAAAACTGCTTTATTTCAATGTACTTTTTATCCCAGCTGACTGACTTCTGGAGCCTATCTTGGGTTTTATTTAAGATGTTATCTTTGCTTTTGGTGGTCATTTTAAAATATTCATTGGATTTTAATTCTTTTTTATTATGGGTATTGTTCTTGCTTTTTGAAATTATATACCACTCAGAGTCCTTTGGACCGAGACAGATTATATGTCCTACAAATAAATAAACAAACAATAAAGGGCCCAGCTTGCATCACAACATAAAGACACATGTTTTTGTGTGTTATTTTGGTATTTCTGTGGCTAGGAACAGATATCTAAGTATTCTAAGAGGCTGCTTTCATGATGGTGCAGAAATTCAAGTTTCTTTTTTGGCAAAACCAGCTCCACAGAGGAATACATACTGCTGGCTCCCTTCATAAATGTTCCTCCAGCTTAAACATCCAACAGCTGATCAGCAGTTCCCAAATTTAAAAACATTTCCCCTGGTTTGTTTCAGACAGACAGACAGACAGACAGACAGACAGAGACAGAGTGTCAGGGTTCCAAATAGCATCTAAAACTAAATCAGAGTCCGAGGCAAAGCATTCCTCTAATTTCCAATTTATTAATAGAGCCATGTTGGTACGGCTGTGGGAAACCCGAATCTGAAGTACCAGGGGTTTCTCCACCCAGTTGAAAGTTCAAGCCTTTGTCCCCACACCCCCAAGTCCATCACATGAACCAATCTTCATCTGGCACTTGGCAGCAACTCCCATCTCCTTCCGTGCAGGTGCAGGACAAAGGATGACCTTGACAATCTAAAAGGAATTTGTTATGGCTATGTGCAGACATCCCTCATGCAACGGCCCCTCCCAAATTCCCATAGCAAAGCATACATTCTAAAGCAGAAAGTGTGGCAGTCCAAAGTCTCTAATAAAATATGGCTTCGGCCTGACACAGAGACGGAGACGGAGACGGAGACGGAGACAGAGACAGAGATATATGAAACAAACCGGAGGAAAAATATATATATATCATCATATATATATCATCATCATCAACGTCATCATCATTTACAAGCAGTGCAGCCTTTTGTAATTGACTGATGGAAATTTTGTCAATGTGCCTATTTTCTAAGTGCCATCAAAGATCTTTTAATATGGCACCCAGTGTAATGATGACCACTGGGACTACCATGGCAAGTTTATGCCATAATCTTACAACTTCAATTTTTAGATATTTATACTTTCTGAATTATTATTATTACTCCTAATCCTACTACAGTATTTACACACAACCAAGCAGATAATTCTGACTAGATTTGATCCTTTTGACTGTCAGATCTTTTCCAAGGATATAGAGTAGTCAAAGATAATATTCTAATAAAGTTGCTGTTGTAACCAATGCAGCTTTTTGTAATTGATGAATTGAGATTCGATCTACTCCTGTTGCATTAAGATCTTTTGATTATGGCCAAGAACATCAACCACTTTGGTCCTGTTGTTTTGATTGTTGTTGTTGTTATGTTTTACATGGTTATTACAGTTTCTGAAAGAGAACACCATAATAATGTTCCATTCAGTTAAAAGTCAACTGAAGAGCACATTAAGCCATTATAACGCAGTGGCTTCACAAATGACCACTTGATTAGACAAATCTATTGTCATGCCAAGAACAATACTCTTTATTCTTTCTATTGAGGAGTATATAACTGTTGCAAATTTGAAGAAAGCCCTTCTTAGTTTCACTTTCACCTTGAATCTGAATTGTCAAATATTCCTCTTAGGTGGGCCTCCTTGTATCTTATCAAAAATATTTGATTGTATTATGTTTGAAATAACATGCAAACTTAGAAACTCCCTTAGCTTTTAGCCTGTCAGGATGATTAAGCCCTGGCTAAATTTCAAAACCCACCTAGAGGCAAAACTTATTATCTAATAGTAAAAATTTTGGAGCGGTCTTATCAACAGCATTATGTTACATAATGAAAATGGACAAATCTTTTTACCCATTAAATCTTTCTGTAACTTACAAAAATACTTTGTAATTTTCATAAAGTCCAGACTTTATCTACTCGGGCATATTCTAAATGGATTTTATTGTGTTCTACATTTCTTTCTGTGGTGCTACCCAAAGGACCTTGCAAATTAAATGTGCACTGTTTTGTTTCTTTTTTTTTTCTTGGTTTATTTTAAAAAGAAATTGTCCACACCCAAGAATCTTTGCACATGAAATACTGGTGTTACGATCATAAATTCTGAACTATTATTCATTTATATGTTCTTATTTAGAGCAAAATTGAGCCAAAGTTAAGGATTTAAAAAAAAAAAAACCTCACTGGGTTTAGTTAAGAGCAACTATTTCAGCAAACCATTGGAAAGACGTAGTAATATTTGTCACTAGAAAGGCTTATGAGAACATCGACGCATCCCACATTATGTGACCTGATGACTATTTGCACTGTAGGACTTTTAGCTCCTCTCCTTCTTTCTGCAATATCTCATGATCAGCTCTGGATGCGTCATCAAACTTTTGGAACAAATTATTTAATTTGTTTGAAAATTATTTGAAAAAGTATCATAGATAGAAGAGGATCATTGGATTCTACCATAAGATGTTTTAGAAAAATGTACAATAGAAAAATTAGTGGGCATGCTGTAGGTTCATTCTGTGAAGAAATGTCATCTAATCGGGCCCAGGAGATATGCCTATTCTATTGTGGGGCCTGCTGTCTGAAAGGGGGGGGGGGGAAACAATTCTCCCAAGATTTGGGTGGTCCCAACCATTTTAACCTCTAGGAAAACCTTTAAAATTGCCTTTTCCTCACTATTGGAGTCAGAATGTTAAGGGAGTCTAATCACTGTGGTTCAGTGAGAAATAATTCCTTTAAGTGGGTCTTGGTACGTCACATATTGCATACTGTTTTGATGGTTTTGTTTTTGTGGTAGTTTTTTTTCCCCAGGGGAGGGGTGATGTTCTCTGTTGTTAACCATCTAAAGTCAAGGGGAAAAGGGGGGGGGGGTGTCAAATAAATACCGTAAGCAAGGAACTTTTCAATCTATGCTGAAGAACTACCGTATGAAGCTAAAATATAGGAAAAGTTCAGAAGAAAATAATACATATACTGGAGGTGGGACTTTCCAAAAACAAAAAGAGTTCAACAACAACACCAAATATCAAGAGGTCCTCTTTATTGAATGTTCAAGGGTCATTGGATAACTATCTTTCTGGAATACTTTAATTTGGATTCCAGGGCTGGATAAGGCACTAGATCCTTTCGCATTGTACCTCCTAGTATTCTATCATTTTAATTCATATTAATGCTCAAGCCAGTATATGTAGGGATCCATGCAAGCTTCCCATCATGGAGTTTCAGAAATTTGGATACAGCAAGGCAACCATACTTAGGACTATCAGATGGCTACCTTAATAGATTCCATGAAAAACCTTGTTACTGTTGAATATCAAATGAGCCCATGAGTTCTTCATAATGTACAATGTAGGAGTTTTTCCTCTCAGATTCCTTTCTCTCAGATTCCTAGAGGTTGTTCCTCAGCTCAGCAGACATGAGATGAAGCAAAGACATTTTATTAGTTGATTTAAGAGTCGTGGACCATTTGACATCTCACATCATGTACAGCTTCCCACCACAATTTCCACTTTTCTCCTTTTCCTTAACCAAGATATCAATTTGAGAAAGTGAATCTGGTATGTGTATCTACTGTATATGCACACACAATATCTATGATCTCATGACAATAGAATCAGATACCTAGGTTGAAAACCAAAGTAAATGTTCTGCCACTCTTGAGGGCGGGGGGGGGGATCTAACTTTATAGAAATTCACTCAAAACTACTTCCCATTGTCACCTCTTCTGTAAACCCTGACATAGTTTTCCTGTGTCTGTAAAACATCTCAGTTCATTAGGCAGATGTGAGATAGCAAACAGTCCATCATGCATCGTTCTTGAGAACCCTCAAGTGTTTCCCCAGGGGTGAAGGGGTGGGGATATTTCTTTCTATAGTACCATTTGCATAGCAATGGCTTTTGTCAAACAGGGAGGAGCCTACTTTGATGAGTCATGCAAAAGAAACCTGACAATTTCCCTGTAAATTATGATAACATGCTTCAAATGACCCCTTTGTTAAACTTCCAAGCGGATTTCTAGGTTTTATGGCCTCAGCATATGCTTGCCTCGGATGTTTACTTCAGCGAAGAATCTATCAAACCAGGACCTTGAAAAGAATTAATCCCCCTACCCCTGGCACAGAACTCAGCCCCAACAATTCAGATCTAAATATTTAGTGATGGATGATACATGTTTATAGAACAGAGGGCAGCATGACATTTTAAAGGGGATGCAGAGCGGCTATAGTTGAACCTACATTGTCGAAAAGACATTGGAAGTTAAAGCGAAGCAGCTATCGGAAGCTGATAAGTCAAATGTTTTTTTTCCCCTATGTTCTTTCTTCTTTCTCTCGGCTCTTCCTGAGTTTTCAAAGTCTTTGTAGGGAAGGTTACGAACTGCCTTCCGAAAAAGAGAGGTTCTGCTGACTCGTGAATATTTGCTGGTGCGTCCCATGGTTAAACTAATAGCCTCCTTGGGTGTCAGCCAAAGGTTACAGGCCTCTCAAAATATTCTTGAAGGGGGGGGACTTTATCACCGAAATGAAGTTTCTCATTAGTAACCCTATGTTGTCTAATTGTGAAATTGCATGATTTAACTCTTTTGTAGAGACAGCACCGGATGGCATTTGCATTCCCACAGGAAGTTATTAAAAGTATCACCGCGATAATTTCCCTGCTTTGTACTTTGTCCATAGGGTAAAAGGAAATTCATCATTAGATGAAACACATAATAATAGTGCCATACAGCACTCACCATTATTAAATGACTGTCAAGAGTGATTATTATTTTTAAAGGACTATGCAGCTTGGGAGGGAGAGATGGCTCCAAAACTTTTAAAAGCCTTCTTTTCTTTTGCTTTTATATCAGAATTAGGAACATGCCTGTCTCTCGTTCACTTACATGTGATGAAATGAGCATGAGCTTTCTGCGCAGACAGTCCATTTATCTTAGTCCTACCTATGGGTCAAACATTTGCTCAACTATGGTCTAGCAAGACATAATGGCTTTAATTCCAAACACTGGAAAGAGGAAAGTTAGTCTTTGCCTATCCGTAAAAGGGTAGGGTTAGGCTTTGCCTACCCATAAAACATACTTCTTCTAAATAAATCTTCTTTTTGTTATAGTTATAAAGCCTATTTCACTAATCATTGCTCGGGTTCAATTCCTGCTCTCAGGAACATTCACACACATGAGGAGAACATTTCAACTTCCGATGTATAGAATATCCAAATGTTATGCAGATGTGTAGCAGAGGTGGGCTTCACATAATTTAACAACCGGTTCGCCCAGAATTGAAAATGTGAGCGCAAGCGCGCTGCATCACAAAACACAGTAATTCACTCGTGTGCACCGTCCATGCATGCGTGCGCCGTCACAAAACACAGAGATATAGGACGGGATTGCGCCTGGGTGGGTGGGCAGGCCCACCCGCAGGTCACCACTACCGGTTCGCCCAAACCGGTCCGAACCGGCTGAATCCCACCTCTGAGTGTAGCCTCACTCCCAAAATGTCTTCCACCCCGGGGGGGTGAAGCATGCATTCCAACATTGTGCTATGGCGCCTGCTTTGGAAGTGGGAGGATTTGCTTCACCTCACAACATCCAATTGCAGAGGCAACAGTGCTGTCTCCAGTGCGTAATCTCACTGGAAATGAAACCTGCTTTAAGAAAATTCTTTCTGGGTTTCACCCCAGAAAGGATTTTTTTTCATTATTGTGATTATTATGATGATTATTTTGTTCTTTTGTTTGTACACTAAGAGCTTATGCACTGGAGACATATTATGATTATTATTTTGTTCTTTTGCGTGTATAAGAGTTTGAGACAAATTCCTTGTGTGTCTAATCACACTTGGCCAATAAAATATTCTACTGTATTTTGTCTACTTTGGCCATGGTAAAGGGCTAAGGTTTTGAATGGACCACATTTACCAGCTCTCTGAATCCTTATCTCTCCCTCAGATTAGGGGGTTGGGGAGTATAAACTATCTCAGGTGCTGTTGGATATTTTTATTGTTTTTAATTATTGTTTATTATTTAAATATTGTTTTAAATTTATTGTATTATTTTATATTATTAGTTTTATAGATTTGGAACTGTAAGCCACCCAGAATCATTAATTGAGATGGGAATCTATAGAAATGAATGAATGAATGAATGAAAAGACCACAGTGTTATCATTTTCCTGTCACTTGAACTGGAAGGAGACAATGGTAGACTGTCACTTTCACCATCAAATATGATGAGCGCAAGAAGCAGTGATGGGGGAGGGGGGACAGGATAGCAATAGCAATAGCACTTAGACTTATATACCGCTTCATAGTGCTTTACAGCCCTCTCTAAGCGGTTTACAGAGTCAGCATATTGCCCCCAACAATCTGGGTCCTCATTTTACCGACCTCGGAAGGATGGAAGGCTGAGTAAACCTTGAGCCTGGTGAGACTCGATCTGCCAAACTGCTGGCAGCCGGTGATCAGCAGAAGTAGCCTGCAGTACTGCACTCTAACCACTGCGCCACTGCGGCTCAGGATGTTCTTTACATGCCAAATCTGAACTGGAGTAGTGTTTACAAGGTCTGAATGTTCCACCGAATTCAATTTTTGTGTCCCCTTCCCCCACTCATCAAAAACACTGTCAACCGATTGACATAACAACTACTACTTGTAGGCAGAGTGCTTCTCTCAACTGCACCATAATATTGCTCACCATATTCGTGCAGGCCAGATGCATGTGCTGCTTAAGTATACATGAAGCTGGCATGGAAGAAAGGGATTTTAATGTATGAGAGAGACCCCAGCTATAGGGGATCGCAGAACTTTGACCTGCTGGCTGGCCCACCCTTCAAACAACTGACCACTAGAGGACAGTAAAGAGTGAGCATTTTCATCTCTTTGGGGGCTGCCATTTAGTCATTGGTTGGATTCATGCAGAGGAAACATATTCATCAAATAAATAGAAATCACTTTACTGATGATGAAAAAAAATCACATGAGAGAAACTGAGGAGTCAGATTTGCCTGAGAACAGTAGCCACTGGGAAGGCAATTACATGCTACAGAAGCACAAGAGCTGAGTCCTTTCAATTACATTAAGTCAAGGGTGGGCTAGTTAGTTTGCACTCTCTGTATTGACCAGTCAAGCAATCAATTTAAAAAAGGAAATATCTGCAGAAACTGGGTTCTGGTCTCTTTCACACCCAAATTGCAGAATATATTCAGAGTCCAAGGGCTGGACAGAAAGGCACAATCCCAGACCAAACCTGTTGGCCAGCTGCAGCTAAGGTTTCCATCCTTGATCATATCACCCAATCCTCGTTCTCCATGCACCATAGATTGCCTGGATGAGAAGTCTTCTATTCCCCCATAAAAAACACTACATTCATGATGGAACCCATTGGGTCATTTCCAACGTGCCTTAGCCTGTGGGTTGCCCATAAGGTGAAGGTTTCATTGTGAGGATTCCCCCCCCCCAGCAAATAGGGAGTCGACTGAGAGTTTTTGTATCATAGAAAGCAGGCTGTGTGGATGAGGCCCAAGTTGAAGCTCCAGACGGGAGACCTTCCACCCTCTTGATAAATATTGAAGGTTGCACGCAAGTTTCACTGAGATCATATTCAAGGGGAGAGGGTAGATTTTTGATCGGGGAATGATGAACTCCAGCAGACTTTGTGGGATGTTAACATTCACTCCTTCGCAAAGTCCAGTGGAAATGGAACACCCAACCTCGTTTCCAGCAGAATTTATGGTGGAATTCTTTTACATGCCTAATGGGGTGGGTGAGCAAGAAGATCTGTGCAGATGTAGCCTTTGTTTAAATACAGCAGCTTTTATAGAAAATCTAGATTTAACCATTCTTTCCCCCACCCACCCCTTTTTATATATACAAAATGACTGACTTTCTTATCATGCCAGATCTGCTGGCGTAACCTTCCAGAATACTTAGATGTGTTTTCAATGTAATTTAATCATATTGTATTTCTTCGGAAAAAAATATATACTTAGAATGATTGCCTCTTCAACCCTTACAGTGCTTTGATCTCATGACCATTCCCTAGCCCTACATGTATGTTCTACACTTCCTCTGTCATCGCACATTTAAAAATCACTGGTTAGCAAATCAGTTGAGCGTACTGGGTGAATGAGAAGGAAACAATTCACTTTCATCCTAGGAAATGTAATTCACATGGTTTGATGGACATTTCTCCATAGGAAATGTCTTTGTTCCACATGATTAGTTTGTATTGATTAAATGCATTGCTTGCAGTACACTCAAACTAAACTTTGCTTGAGTTTCTCATAAATACCTATGAAAACATGTATATATACAGTGTGTGTGTGTGTGTGTGTGTGTGTGTGTATTCTTATGTAATGACAAATGCACTTTTGAATCTGAAGTTGAATATTGTAGTTTTAATTTTTTAATCTACACATTTAATAAACAGTCATTGATTCAGCCACGAGCACCCTGTAACACATTACCTTGGCTTGCTTTCAGACTTCTGATTCATCTTTCACTTCAAATGTGGACGATTCAATTATTCATCAGGTTATATTTTTGTTGGTAGAACACCAGACTCACAGATGGTTAGTGATAACTGATGTAGTGAGACTTTGTAAAGTGTTCTGAGGGTCCCATTTAAAACCACTGCCTTTGATGTCTTACCAGGATAAACATTTACCTTGATTAAGGCCCTCATTCTAAAAATGAGTCAAATGCGAAATCAAAGGCTATTTTGCACTAGCATACCTTATGAACATTTTTAGTAGCATCAATTGATTTCCTGTTTATTTAGAATTGGCAGATTAATTCTAGTTGGGACATCTCTCCTTCCTATATATTCCTGTGGTTTTTCTGGGCTAGCAAGCTCAAGCACTGAGATCTGATATAGTGGCCTTCTTTAGCATGATGCTCTCCAAGTACCGTAGGTTGAATACAGAGGTGGGTTCCTCCCGGTTCGGACCGGTTTGCCTGAACCGGTAGTGACCCACTGGTGATGTCACGATGATGTCACGGATCCGGTTCGGTCGGTGCTGGTCTGTGGGCGCAGCCATATTTTGTTTGAATTTTTTTGAATTTTTTTTATTTATTTTTTCTTCTGCGCATACGCAGAAGCCGAGTTTCCAGCACCATGCATCGCCATCTTGTTTTTGGCTTTATTTATTTATTTATTTTTATTTATTTTTATTTTTTTGCACTGCGCATGAGGCGCGGCCATGCGGCGTGGGAGGAAGCGAACCGGCAGCGAGGTAAGTTAGAACCCACCCCTGGTTGAATATGAATGAAACCCAGTTCCTTTATAAAGCACCAGATTGGGGAAGGCCGATATGTATTCTCAGACAGAATATATAATGAAGTGATACCAGTCTAAGACAATGTGTTTTCCAGCATCCCTGATTATCATTCAACTATGCACACATGATGTCCTTCAAATCATTGCATAGCAATGGCAAAATGACACTCACTTCCCTTAATTTACACATTCTTCTGTCTGGCAGGCACACAGCCTTCTTAGCAACACATAGCACTGTAGAGCAGTCAGTATATGCCCTCCACAGTTTTCTGCTGAGTTGACATTGAGATCTCCTGATGATATGAACCCCTCAACTTACAAGCTGGTATCCTTTGATGAGATACCCCAAACTACAAGAGTATCTTTGGATCACAGGTCTTTGCTATGAGAGGGGAACTACTTTTTGACAAGGTCCAACACTACAGAAAAGAGGGAGAAATCCTATTAGACACTCACAAGAACCATCTGATATCTCTGCCACTGGAAAACCTCAGCAAGGCAACTGTTCACAGGGTAGCAAACAGAGGAAGACAAAGACACCAAAAAGATGGAGGAAGCAAGAGAACTGGAAAAATTTCTCAAAACAAAGAGGAACTCATTAATAACCTGATGGCTACAGTGAGGAAATATACTGACTATATAAAAATGAGAAAATTGAAAAAAAAACTTTCTAGCAAAGGTTTTACTACCTCCTCTTATTTATTGGGGGGGGGAATAATTTCTCCCAAAAATTTCCAACATTTTCTGAGACTTCGTTTACTTAAGAAAAATACCTAGAAATTTCTGTAAAATCCTTGGAATCTAGCAATATAAACCACAGCTGCACCAGTGATCGGTCTCATTCAAGACAATGATGAATCTGCATACAGACGGGAGGTTGAACAACAAACTTGTGGTGCGACTGGAACAATCTGGAACTGAACATACTCAAAAAAGTAGAAATGGTGGTAGACTTTAGGAGAAACCCTCCCATACTTCCACCTCTTACAATACTAAACAACACAGTATCAACAGTAGAGACCTTCAAATTTCTAGGTTCTACCATATCGCAAGATCTAAAATGGACACCTAACATCAAAAACATCATCAAAAAAGCACAACAAAGAATGTTCTTTCTGCGCCAACTCAGAAAGCTCAAACTGCCCAAGGAGCTGCTGAATCAGTTTTACAGAGGAATTATTGAGTCTGTCATCTACACCTCTATAACTGTCTGGTTTGGTTCTGCAACCCAACAAGACAGACACAGACTTCAGAGGATAATCAGAACTGCAGAAAAAACAATTGCTACCAACCTGCCTTCCATTGAGGACCTGTATACTGCACGAGNCACTCTGATAAAAAAATAATTCCCTCAACACTGTCAAACTATTTACTAAGTCTGCACTACTATTCATCTTCTCATCGTTCCCATCACCCATCTCCTCCCACTAATGACTGTACGACTGTAACTTTGTTGCTTGTATCCTTACGATTTAAATTGACTGGTTCCTAATATGATTTGATTGCTTATTTGTACCCGGACTATCATTAAGTGTTGTACCTTATGATTCTTGACGAACGTATCTTTTCTTTTATATACACTGAGAGCATATGCACCAAGACAAATTCCTTGTGTGTCCAATCACACTTGGCCAATAAAAAATTCTATTCTATTCTATTCTATAATAAGGATCAGTAGTGGGTTCTCAAACCCATTGCTACCGGTTCACGCATGCGCTTGTGTGCGCGTGACGCTTCTGTGCATGCGCAGAAGCATCCCGGGCAGCAGAGGTGGGTTCCTCCCGGTTCGGACCAGTTCACCCGAACTGGTAGCGACCCGCTGGTGATGTCACAATGACTTCACGGAACCAGTTCTGTCAGTGCCGGTCCGTGGGCGCCGCCATTTTTTTTGAATTTTTTTTGATTTTTTTTTTTGAATATTTTTTTTTTGAATTTTTTTCCAGGTTTTTTCTTCTTCTGTGCATGTGCAGAAGCTGAGTTTCCGGCACTGTGCATGCGTCGCCATCTTGATTTTGGGTTTTTTTTTCTTTTTGGAATTTTTTTGGGATTTTTTGGGATTGCGCATGTGTACGTGCGCTTCGCGCGTGTGCGCCCACAAGGCGCGCCCATGTGGCGCGGGAGGAAGTGAACTGGCAGTGAGGTAAGTTAGAACCCACCCCTGCCGGGCAGGTGGGCAGAACCTCCCGCCACCACCGCTACCGTTTCTAAGAACCGGGCCAAACCGGGAGCAACCCACCGCTGATAAGGATTCCTATCAAGCCATCATCAAATCAATATCACTGGGAGAAACACCTCTAATCTTTAGCACAGTATCTTACTTCAAAAGTCCACTAGAAGCCGCTGAAATGAATCATAAAGGAGTTCAGTGATATAATCAGAAGAAGAAAAGGATCTGTGGCACCAGTGAAGTCCCTGTCATTTGGTTAGTTCCATTTCCTCTAAAAATGGAATGCATGACCTGGGACTCTCCAGAAGTTGCTGACTGGAGGGCCGCAAGTCATTCATCTTTGATTTGGGAGAGATACAGTAATTATGGGCAGTTTACTTTTGAGGTCATCACATGAAGAAGAAAGGAAATGCCCACTACTCACAATGGCTTGGCAAGAATAACCTTAGAAAATGAAAAGCTAGACAGGCCTACCTATTGCCAAGTGGCTCCGGTTACAGCAGTGGCCTTTTTCCAAGCAGAGAGAGAGTCTCTATTTTATCGGAATTGCTTGTAAGTTGCTATTAAGAAGTATTTCTCAACAATCTCTTTTTTATTAGCTGTTTGTGCCCATTATAATTTTCTAGTTGCTAGTTTGTTATGGCTGTAATATAAATAGAGTTCTAAAAATGTCTTACTTGAAGAGTTGCAGGGCTGCCTGTGCCATTTAGTCACAGATAAAAGCAGGCAAAAAGGGTTTTCTCTGTAATGGGCCCATTTTATATTTAATAGAACTGTCATATAAACTTACACTAACATTTAAGATGGAGTTTCTAGGCTATAAAATAAACACCATTTCTAATATCACTGTTTGTTGAAATGGACATGCAAAATTTAGGCTGGATTGTCATGAAATTTAGAAAGTATAAAAGGGAGCAGAGATGTGTCTCTCTCAGTTTCTAGAAATGACTAAAAAGAGTTCTGTACATTTTCTGTTCTTTTTAGCTGCATCCTTTTCTTTATCTGGTGAGGTCAACGCAAGAACATCTGTTGACCTGCATATCATCATTTGTAACTAGCATCCCGCTTGCTTGGATCCTACCAAATCTGTTTGGCTTAGCAAATGTATAATGTATATAGAAGCTTTATTGTTATGGTTAAATAAACCAAGGCTAAAATCAGATTTCTCCTCCAGGATCCATCAGAGATGGGTTGTTCAGTAAGAATGAGGGATCTGAGTATATTCTAGATGAAAGGTTCTTTCATGAATTTAGAATCTCATCACGTATTTTGAAATTAATAGAGTGCTGTGTTGTGGAAAGCAGTTAAGGAAAGCATCATCTTGGCACAGACCACTAACAATTAGAGCATGGGAATGTAACATTTCAACAACAATATTTAATCCTGGACAATACCACATAAGAGCACAAATAGAAGACAGCATGTTTGAATAAACATTACCCTCAAATCCCATCCTTTTTCCTGATTTTTGGTTTCCTATATTCTTGGCAGAGTTATATATGATGGCATTCAGTCCTTCATGTTTCCATCTCCATTAGCTGTTTTTCTGGAGTGGCCCTCAGTTCCAAGCCCCAGAGGAAAATATTACTACAATGTCTCCCTTGATCAGAAATCTGGTAATGCTGTTGATAATTCAACAAATAGTGAATTTGTTCTAACACTCTAAGGAAGAGAAAAATAATGCCACTCTTTGTTGTTGTTCAGTCCCTAAGTCATATCTGACCCCATGAACTATAGCACACCAGGCCTCCATTGCCTCGGAGTTTGCTCAGATTCATGTTCATTGCGACAATAAGATCATCTAACCATCTCATCCTCTGCTATCTCCTTCTCCTTTTGCCTTCAATCTTACCCAACATCAGGGTCTTTTCTGATGACCATTCGGGGTTGATTTCCTCAATGCCATTCTTTAGCTGAATGTTATAGCCACTGGAGTGTTGCAGCAGACTCGCACCAACTCATGAGAATTACATTTTCTGAAATTTGCAAGCCATTTGACATCAGAGGTGAGCCTTGATGCCCAGCAGACTAATCAGATGTTCTACAGCTAGCAGCAAGTCACAGCATGGCAATGGAGTCAGCAGAATCAGTCCTTAAACAGTTAGCAGCCCACCACTACATGCCGCTGACCGGTTAGTAAACAAGCAAAAGGTTCTACGAGCTTTTAGAGCATGAGCTAACTTGGAGATACAATTATTTGGGTACATTTGAAGAAGAGTGCAAACTTATAAAGTATTTTAATTCTGAAAAGCTGAGCTGGCCTAAAAGGCAGGTTTTCTGACTTTCATTGTAGTGTATTTAAAGTGAAGAGTGACAAAGGAGATTGAGGATGACAAAAAGTATGAAGTAGGCAAAACACTAATGGATACTAATGAAGAAGCAGAGTTACTTGGCTTCTATTTTGGCTCCGTGTTCTCTGAGAAACGAATACATGTTTTCCTAGGCTACTGTAAAGAGCTGGTTGAAAGTACTGCAGCAGCAGTAGCACTTTTGGGCAGGACTCCACTTCAATCTTGCTAGAAACACATATAGGACAAGATATATCTACTGGTCTTGGATGAAGTCCATTCTCTGGACCCGATTAGACTGCACACTCAAAGGGCCAGATAATTGTGGAACAAATGTTCCCATCTTCAGCAATACAGAACCCCCTGTAGAATGTTTATAACTGCATCCTGGGGTTTGTAGTATATTTGATATTTCATCTATTTAAATACACGGTTGTGCTTTAAAAATAATCTTCAGAATCAAGAGCTATTATATGTCTTTTTCCTACATCCCCTCATTCCCTGCTTTCAGCCATCTTCTCCATCTTAAAGGATGGGACTTGACTGTTTTGTTTTGATGGTTGTAATGGCTTTCATTATCCTTCAGCCAGGCTACTACAACCCAGTGTGCAAATTGTGAGCCGAGGTGGCGCAGTGGTTAGAGTGCAGTACTGCAGGCTACTTCAGCTGACTGCTAGCTGCAGTTCAGCGGTTCAAATCTCACCGGCTCAAGGTTGACTCAGCCTTCCATCCTTCCGAGGTGGGTAAAATGAGGACCCAGATTGTTGGGGGCAATATGCTGACTCTGTGAACCGCTTAGAGAGGGCTGTAAAGCACTATAAAGCGGTATATAAGTCTAAGTGCTATTGCTATTGCTATTGTGTGCCCCACAACAGCATTACATGAGATGAGGTGCCAGTTGCAAATAAAAATTACAGAGAAGATACAACATACAGACTTGGCTGCCAAGACAGGAGCAGAACCTATACCCATAACCAAACACGCTATATAATTATATTTTAAAAATTTCAAATATTAAAAAAATACTTTGCAGAGGAATATGCTGTGGAATTCCACACAAGGGCACCTTGTATGCTAACAGCAACCCTGCCTTCAAGTATCATTCATTGCATTAATATGTCCATTTTGGGTGTGGAGGGCACAAATATACTGTAACTCTAAAGCAAATATGGGTTTACAAACAAAATCTTAACATATGAAGGTACAATTACACATTTTAGAAACTTAAAGCCTTTTATCAGATGGTAAATTGATTTAATTTTTTTAAGTGGTAGGCATTATTAAAGATACTCTTGGGTTTATTCTATCTTTTCTCTCATAGCCATGTTATTCCAATTCATCTATCACCTAGCTAGACTTTTTCCTTTTCTCAGCTATGATATCACAGAGCATTAATTCTTGGAAATTGCAATGCCCAAATGCAATAGAGGCATTACCTTTGGAATTAGCATTGGGTGGACTCTCCTTAATGGAAATATAGAAATTATGCTGCTGTTGTCTTGCCAATGCTGAAAAGCAACAGCTCCAGGTCTTCAAGTAAGAGTTTCTCAGTCCTGCTTGAAGACACTAGTGCAGTGATTCTCAGCCTTGGCAACTTGAAAATGTGTGGACTTCAATTCCCAGAATTCCCCAGCTAGGCTGCCTGCCAAAGTTGAGAAACACTGCATTAGAGGGTGAATGAGAGATGTTTTGCAAAGATAGCTTGAATGAGCTAGCCCCTCCCATCATATAAAGAACGGATCATTGATATTGGCTTATATTTATATTGGATCATCGACATAATCTTTGGCTTCAATTGCACTTGGTCCTCACCCTGCTTTCATAGCAAAATCCCCTCCCCTGCCCCCTTTATTTCCATAGCTGGTGATGTTCAAGATTTCTGTCATTTCTTTGGACTGCCAAAATGAATGAAGACATCTGCCATGATGACAACAAGATTCTCCTCTTGGCTACATCACTAGAAATGATTGACCTTTGAAGGAAAAAGTATATACAAGATCCCAACTTGTGAATAAGAAATGTTGCATTTGTCTGGCTAGCCTAGTTAATAATTTAACAATGGAATCAGAGGCCTGGAATGTAGAAGAAGAACACATAAGTAGACTGATGATGCCTGGAGTAGCTATGCAAAGATGAATGTAAAGGAAAGAAGGACAAAAGAATTATTAGTTATATTATATGGAATATCATGGTCCCTCAAGGAGATGATGGGGCGGGGGAGAGATGATAGATGATTGCAATAGAGATAGATAGATAGATAGATAGATAGATAGATAGATAGATAGATAGATAGATAGATAGATAGATAGATAGATAGATAGATAGATAGATAGATAGATAGATAGATGATAGCTAGAAGAGATAAATGAGAAATAGATGAGAGATGAGACAGAGATGATATAGATGATAGATAGATGATAAAGATGGATGATAGATGATAAAGATGGATGATAGATAGATAGATAGATAGATAGATAGATAGATAGATAGATAGATAGATAGAAGATGGATGATGATAGATAGATAGATAGATAGATAGATAGATAGATAGATAGATAGAGAGAGAATGAATAATGGATAGATAGAAAGATAGATAGATAGATAGATAGATAGATAGATAGATAGATAGATAGATAGATAGATAGATAGATAGATAGATATAGATAGATAATGAAATGCAGTTTTTATATTATTGGTAATGTGAATGAACAAGCAGAGAACCAGCCATGTCTTTTCTTACCAAGAAGAAGGATCCGACATGGTAGGAATCCCCCCCCCATCTATGACATTTTTATTAAGGTTATGTATATGACCATTCATTTTCATTCGGCTGGTGCTAATTGCTGTCTCTTGGTCTTGGCTACTGTGTACAGGGAACATATGCTCTTCCCGACATTGCCATGCCTGTGGGTGCTCTGGGTTGCTCTGCTGTCTAGCGATGAGAACCTGCTGCTGCTGCTGCTGCTGCTGCTGCTGTTATAGAAGGCTAGTCATACAACAGCTGGGAATATTCGGCTGCTTCCAAAAGCTTATCTCCTTAATAGCAACCACATCTTGGAACAAACGAGCAGCAGAAGGAAAACTTTCCTGTGATCCTTGAATATTTCTGTAATCTTCCAATAGACGGGTGGCGTGTTTAGCATAGGTACTTCCTGTTCAGAGGATGTGATTATCGGACAAAAGCAGCAGCAAGCTGAAAAGAAATGCAGGGACCAATCTGAAGTTTCTTACAGTGACATTTCCCTACTCTCGTGCAAACGAGTTGCACTGAGATTATAGCTCCCAGTGTGGCCATTGCTAAGAATGCTGTGAATTATAGGTAGTCCTTGACTTGTGGCCATAATTGAGCCTGGGTATCAGAGTCGTAAATCCTGCTGGTCATTAAAGAGGTCACCATGTGACCGAACCAATTTTGCATTTTTCTATGGTGATTGTTAAGTGAACAAACCCGTTGTCCACAATGGGTGTCTTTTTTTTTTGCCAGAAACTGGAAATAAATGCTAGTTTCCAGCAAAAAAAAAATGTTGTAAATCACTGGGACACTGCAAATGGTCATAAATGCAGGCCGGTTGCCAAGCACCCAAATGCAATCACATGACCATGAGGGGGTGGCCCAAGTTGTAAGTATCTTTTTTGGGGTCTGTCATAACTTTGAATGGTTACCAAGCAACTGTACCAAGCAAATTAAGGACCACCTAATCCCAATCCTCCTAAACATAGCAACCCAAGGATGCTATCATAGAGTCTAGTTGGCTGTTACATGAAACACGCATGCCACATTTCTAGGAATATTTGCTAGCTAAGAAATCTGGTAGTTTTCTAGCTAGGTTGTCTACTCTATAGTGATTGATCCACATCAATTAAACTAGGGAAAAGGATAGGGGAAGAAAGTGACACATGACCACAACTGGTTCTCTTATAGGCCATTCCTTGCTAGCAGGATTCCCCCACTCCTTCATATACTTTTGAAATATATTAAAACAAGAAAATGCATTCTTTTTTCTTGATTTTAGAATGAGAGTAGATCATCTGTGAAACATCTCAGATTAACAAAGGTTACTCCAGTTGCCATGATTCAACCTTTAGATACTTTTGGCCTGGATGATTGAGTCTTCATTGATATATTGCAAGCCATTTTGGGGAGAACCCCTGAAGTTGGTGTGGCAAGAGTTGATACATTCCAACAACTCTCTGCCTAACTAATTTTGCTCTGACTGATGAAGTTGCTTGGATGAGCAATGAAACGTCTCAGATGAACAAAGGTTGGCCCAATTGCCATGATTCAACCTTTAGACATCTGTGTCAACGATTTCAAAAGGGATAAAAAAACAAATTGTAGTGTCTGATATAACCTCAGGCACAAGAGCAAGTCCTTCTAGTGATTTAATTGCAACAATCCAAATTATGCAGGATATGCGTATGCCAGGGTATGTCAACTGGCATGCTTTTGTTTTAATTTGCGCAGATAAATTTTGTGTGTAGCTTTGGCCCAGATTTTGATAGGAGAATATGTACGGAAGATACAGAGAGAGTCCAAAGCTCTGCCATTCGTTATATTACCCTACACTCATTTCCTTCAACCTGATACCCTCCAGGTGTTTGGGGAAATGAACTGTAACTCAGAGCCATTCCAGCCATCTAGTGCCCGCCTGATGTGTTAACAAAGGCTGGTCTCTGCATTCATTGATGCCAAATTTTACCAGATGAAGAAAAGTGGACATGGAAATGTCCTTCCCTCCCTCC
>QLTV01002492.1:203648-216110 GCA_003457575.1 Thermophis baileyi
ATTAAATATTTGGTTTACTTAAAATTTGTAATAAGCCGCCCAGAGTCCTTAGGGAGTTGGGAGGCATAAATATGCAAAAAATAAATAAATAAATAAATAAATAAATAAAATGTTTTTCATGCCATACTTCAGGCTTGACAAAGTCAGTCCTAGCCAAAGCAATGCTCTGACTCAATACAAGGCAGCGTAATATATTAACACGGAGAGTGTTATTTACTCTGAAAGGAGAAGTAACTCTAGCCCAGCAATGCAGGAAGTTTTTAAAACATGGGGGTGGAGTGTTGGGTGCCTTTCCAATGCTAATTCCTACCATGTCTAGCCAACTTGGTCAATGGTGAGAGACATTGTCCAGTACTATCTGGAAAGCTATGCTTTGGACTTCTTTGCAAAAAGCAATGCTACAACAGGCTCCCTCTGGACATTGTTGAAAATAAGATGATGTCAACATGGAATATTAAAAATAAGAGGGAGTAGGCTGCTGATCCTTGGCAGTTAACCTCAGATGTTACATGTTGATGTTGGGCTTTTGCAAATTCTAGATCGGAAGCCAGGCCGTATCTGTGAAAACATCATTCAGTTCCCAATAATGTCTTCATGTTTTTTAGAAAGTACCATGGAACCTTCTCATTTAGACTGTAGACTATAAAGAGACTCATGATTTAAATTATTTTGTATTATATAATTAAAGATATCCTTTCTCGCTCAATCCTCACTGTGTTATTGTTAGGGGGGGGAAGAGGAGCTCCCCATGAAATGGGATATAAAGGTAACAGAAACATAACACAACACTAACAAGCCATGACTAAAATAGCTTCATTTTTTTAAAAAAAAAAAGTCTATTAAAAGAATTGACTGGTTTTAAAAACAAACAAGAATCCCCTTTGGTGCTTCTTAACAATGTAATGGAAGTTAATTTGGTGTAGTGGTTAAATGCACAAGGCTAGAAAATCAGGAATCTGTAAATTCAAGCCCCACCTTAAGCATGAAAGCAACTGGGTTACTTTGGGCCAATCACTCTCTCTCAGACCCAGGAAACAAGCAGTTCCCAAAGAGTTGCTAACAAAATTTCAGAAATCTGTCCAGTCCAGGCAGTTGCCAGGAGTCAACACTGGCTCCAAGGCAAATGAACACATAATAGTATAGTTAATGATATAAAAGAAAAAGACTCTGTTTATCCTGTTTGTCATCCTCATATCAGAGGTGGGTTCTTCCCAGTTCGGACCAGTTCGGCCAAACCGGTAGCGACCCACTGGTGATGTCACGATGACGTCACGGATCCGGTTCGGTCGGTGCCGGTCCGTAGGCGCCGCCATCTTTTTTTTGAATTTTTTGAATTTATTTTTTTGAATTTTTTTGAATTTTTATTTTCTTCTGTGCATGCGCAGAAGCCGAGTTTCCAGCACTGCGCATGCGTCACCATCTTGTTTTTGGCTTTTTTAAAAAAAAAATTTGCACTGCGCATGTGCGCACGTGCTTTGCACGTGTGTGCCCACGAGGCGTGGCCACGCGGCGCGGGAGGAAGCGAACCGGCAGCAAAGTAAGTTAGAACCCATCCCTGCCTCATATCTATCTCTTCATTCCACTTATGCATTAAGTTCTGTGTTTTCTGCACTAAGCTGCTAAAATTGATTCCTTCACCTTGCAGAAAACATTTTGTCCTGATTCAAAGATCATAGACATAACAAATTCTGAATATCCAGGCAGGCGACTACCCAGACAGCCTATGAGGTCAATGCTAAGGGCATACCCATGCTTCTTTAGGTGGAGTAGCCGGAAGGACTGGATCAGAGCTTCTAGCCAAATCAGCCGTAGCTCCTTAAGAACACTGTCATGAATAATCTCATATTAAACTTTGTTGTGGTTTTGCTGAAAGTCCTTAGAAGAACGTCATCTATTGGGACCTTGAGGGCAAAGCTTCTTGTTGATGGTGGTCCTTCTCTGCAATCACTGCCCTCAGATATTCATCCTTCTCCATCTTATAGGCCTTCCAAACAGCGTAAAAATTTGGATTTCTGGAAAAGTAATTGGGGATGCGAAAGCTTAGACTAAGATGGATGGCCCAACTAAGGTCCTTTGGTTCAGTATGTTTGATGTGATTGGTGCTTCTAGTTTTGCATCATGTTGGTGTTTGTTAACCACTCAGAGCCTACAGGAACTGAGCAGCATAGAGATTTCAATCAATCAATCAATCAATCAACGAACAAACAAACAAACAAACAAACAAACAATTTTCTTTCATTGACATTTTGTATTTAAGATGAGATTTCTTATTTTAAAGGACACGGATTAATGCCAGGGTACTCTTTGGGTTTTTGTGAGGAAAGGTCTGAATTTCAAGATGTTAAGGAGAAAGAAAATACACATTTGGTCCCCCTTTTTCTCCAAGGAGAACAAAATGTAGCTATACATGGTACCACCCACAACTTTGCGAGATGGATCGTGAAGCTGAAAGTAGCAGCCCAAAGTCAGAGCAGGGGATGTGACTAGTGCTTGTTTACTTAAGTAAAATGCCTTTGTAGAAGAGAATTGTTTTTGTAGAGAAACAAATAACATGGACGTAGCTAGAAAACAACCCAGTGTTTTTTCAAGGCTGGAAATCTCAAATGGGAATTTAAGAGGCAGAATCCTGGACACTTCATCAATCTGAACTTCCCAACGTTGTAAAAGTACATATTAGGATGTTTTCTGCCCATTTCCTTTCATCCACTTTTAAGAACAAAGTTAGAAGAATGTAACATAATAAGAAGGTCCAAGGGAAGAAACTAAATCTAAGACCAAGACGAATTTCTGTTTTATTTGGGGGATGTCAGAAAATCTGATAATACAATGCTAAACAACAAGGAAAACCAAAAAGGGTGAAATATGTTTGTCTTTTGTAAAATCCCTCGGAGGAAATAAATTTGAGGAAAAGATGTTTAAGGGGACTATGTCAAGGCTCAGTTCAGTTTTAAAAAAAACTTTAAAAGTTGGAAATTTGCTGTTGAAGATTTGGGTGATGGAGATTGTTTTCACAACATTTTCTTTTATTTAACCAACTTGGAGTAGTCAGGTATTGTTTTTGTTTTAAATCAGCTTCTAACTATTTTAAGCTCCTCTTCTAGCTGTTTGAGATACTAACCATTTTAATTTAACTTATCAAAATTGTAGAAATTAAAAATATCCTTTTAATCTATAGCATCAATGATATGCATAAAAATAGCATCAGAAAATAACAGCTTAGCAATCAAATGTATCTTTTAAAAAACACAAAGATGTGTGAAAAATACAAATTGAAATTACCAGGAATGCAGACGAGGTCTACTCAAGCCCCTAATGTAGAGTATGGTTTTACATTTCTTTAAAGCGGGGCAGATGGGACCCTTCTCATTCTGGGCCTAAAAGAAGCACCAGTTCTGATCTGCTTCTCAAGGATTTTGGAAACTCCTGCGGGACAAAAGAAAGAGGAAAGAATAAAACTCTGACTTCAAACACTGACAGAAAGTTGGATACCTGTGCCCAAGGAAGTGATTCTTCCAATCAGCTTCCCACTTAGATACAGATTAACAGAGTTGGAAGGGACCTTGTAGGTCATCTAGTCCAACCCCCCGCCCAGCAGACCCTACTTCTTATGGAAGAATAGTGAAAACTCATGGGGATGGGAAAATACTTTTTTTTTTACTGCTGATTATTTCTTTATCAATTTCGACAGGCATTTTAAAACATCAGTATTCAATCATAGGAAAAAAATAGAATAAAAATGGCAAATACTGAGGACAGCATGGAATGAAGCAGGAGGAAATGCCCCAAAATAACCTTGGCAACTTTAAGCATGACTAACTGGGAAATTCTGGGAGTTGAAGTTCACGGGCCTTAAAAGTTGCCATGGTTGGACACCCCTTGTAGCCCATGGAGTAGACAAAATAACGCTTTGTAGCTAATATACTGTATATCTTACAACACAGCTATATTCTACTATATGATAATCCAGCTTTTCCCAATGTACAGTCTTCCAGAACGTTGGGAGGTTTCTGAGGCCATAGCTACAGAGTTTCTTGCCTTGCCTTAGCTGGAAAAGAAACTTGCAGTCAGCCTGGCCATATCCCCCTTAGTATAATTTATATCACTTTTAATCCAAATTCTTTAAAAGAGCCTCTGAAAATAGCCAAAAACATGGACTGAGTATTGTTCAGTGAAACTTTACAAGTCAGCCATTTTCTGTAAGGCAACAAAGGAAGATATCTGGGTTGGGGAGGAAGTATTTTTTAGGAGTTTCGAAGGAAGAAAAGTTGGAAAGGAAAGTTCTTTGGAAACTTGAATCTAAAGATCATGAACTATGAATCATGAGCTAATGATACAGCCAAAGTTTGGGAATAAAACAAAACACTTAATAATTAATTAATGGATGACTTTTATTGCCAATGCTGAAGAGGTGCCAAATATTCTAAAGGCAAAATCAGATATATAATGACTTTATACTATATAGCATATAAAACTCATATGCAATTGAGAAACAGGCTCTTCTTGAAAAATGGGAAATAAATTAGTTGAACAAGATACATGAATGGTCTTTAAAGTCTTTTTAAAAAAAGACTTTAATTGGAAAGGATTTGATGTGTTATTTTCATACTTTCTGGAATACAGCCTTTCCCACCTCATTGCAGTATACTTCATTTCCACATGTTGGATTTAGCTTTATCCTTTGTAAATATTTATACATACTCTGAAATGATACATGGGCAGAGTTGCATTTTTTCCTGATTATTCAATATATGTATTGAATGTATTTATTCTCACATTTTGCATTAAAAACGGACTCTGGAAAGACAAAATTTGAAAAACTATGACAAATGACTAGCTAATACAGAAATAAAACTTTTTAGAACGTAAGATTTAAGCATGTTATAGAAAATTTATCATATATTTTAAACCTGTACTCAACAAACAGTCCTTTTATTATAAAAAGCATGTATTCATTGGAGTCGTGACAGTTATGTTTGAATGTTTCATAAGAAAGGGGTGAGATATAGGCTGGACTAACGCCAATTACAGTATTTGCTGAAGTTCTGAATTTAGAACTTCTTGAAGTTAGAATTCCCTGACATTTCCTTTAACTCTTTGTCCATATTATTTCCCTGATCGCATCACCTAACACTATAGATACCTATGACATGTCCAATGTGTGAAGCGGCAACTTCAAGAACTTGAATTCATTCGTTCAAACCAGGCTTGCTTAGTCATCAGTTTTGTTTGGGCAGATGGGAAGTGATTCAAGGATCCCTTAAGAAAACAGAGATGCGTAATAGTGACAGCTGTACTTGGTCCTTGAGTGATGTACTGAGAGAAGGCAGCAAAGCCAATTCAGTATGAGCAAGTTCTTGTCTTAAGAAATAGAACCAGAATGCTGAAAATATTTAAAGAAAGAATTGCTGAAGGAAAGGAAGAATCTGCTGTTGATGTTTCTCTCTCAGGAAGGTTCATTTTGCAGAAAATGAAGTACCATTTTGAAATGTCTTGAAATAAGAAGCAGGGATGCAGGTTATTGTTATGTAATTGTCTTACTACATTTTTTGAAAGCTATAGGGCCGTGATGGTGAACCCAGGGGTGAAATCCAGCAGGTTCTGACAGGTTCTGGAGAACTGATAGCGGAAATTTTGAGTAGTTCAGAGAACTGGCAAATACCACCTCTGGCTGGCCCCAGAGTGGGGTGGGAATAGAGATTTTGCAATATCCTTCCCCTAGGAGTGGGGTGGGAATGGAGATTTTGCAATATCCTTCCCCCAGGAGTGGGGAGGGAATGGGGATTTTGCAGTATCCTTCCCCTGCCACGCCCACCAAGCCACACCACACCACGCCCACCAAGCCACGCCCACAGAACCGGTAGTAAAAAAAATTGGATTTCACCACTGGGCGAACCTATGGCACGCGTGCCAGAGGTGGCATGCAGAACCCTCTCTGTGGGCACGCGTGCCATCGCCAGCTGCTCTTCTGGTTTCCGACGCTCTGGCGTGCGTGAAGCCTAGCTGGCCGGCGTGCATGTGCGCACCGGAAACCCAAAGACCAGGTGGCCGGTGCGCGCATGCGCACCGGCCAGCTGGTCTTCGGGTTTCTGGCGCTCCGGCACGCACACGTGCACACGCGTTCTGGTTTGGGCACTCGGTGCTGAAAAGGTTCGCCATCACTGCTATAGGGGAATTCTTTGTAATTCTCCCATATTTTCTCATTCTTTTTTCTTACTAAATAAAAAAAGGGAAACAAGGAATGCACCACGTTTTTTTTATTAGAACCAGAATGATGAACGTTCTTGGTAGTACATTCAAAATTATAGCACTGCTGATTCCCACGGGACGGCAGGAAGTCTGAGGAGATTCATGTAAGTTAGATAGAGAACAATAAGGTTGCTTACTTTAGCCATTTATGAGTGGCTCTATTGCTTGTGCCTGACACCTTGGGAGATATTTGTTTGTTTGTTTGTTTACCCCACCTTTCTTATTTTCTAAGTAACTCAAGTGAACATATCTAATACTCTTTCCTCCTCCTATTTTCTCCACAACACCAGCAACCCTGTGGGCTGAGATAGAGGGACCGGCCCAAAGTCACCCAGCTGGCTTTCATGCCTATGGATGGACTAGGACTTACAATCTCCTGGTACTTAACCACTACGCCAAATTCGTTATTATTAATAATTTATTATTTTTATTCTATTTTATTTATCATGTATACAGTACATCCCACTTGCTAACTGCCCATCTTCCTTAGAGAGATGTCTACCCTGAAACTTTTCCTCCCTCTCACAACCAGTTCAGGACCTTGAGGTTTCTTGTTTACGGCCCCTCTCTGAAAAGTGCTGCCATCTCTCTGGGAAGCTGTGGTGCTATTGCCAACTCCTTTTCCAGCTGCACATCCCATCATAATATCTAAATCTCAGGTAAGGACATCTGAGTGGGTTAATGTCTGATAGGGTTAAGAGTATTGTCAGAACAGGACCTAAGAGCGGAAAGCTGCCTGCTCCTTGATGGAAAGTTCTTTCAGCAGAGAGACACAATAAGGTAGGAAGAAAATAAGGTCAACTATGCAAGCTGTTTTCTGCTTGTCAAACCTCTGGATGCAGATTAATTAATTAATTAGATACAGAACAGAGGAATATAGTTTAGGTATTATAGATCAATCTTTAAAACATGTTGCCCACCTGTAGGAATAGAATTTACGAAGTGAATCTACTGAATAATTCATTGCTCTACTAATTATCCGTTATTTCTAAACTGTTGAAACCTCAATGGTTGCCAGTACAATGTTTGTGAATGCACATGACCTCAGGGACTTGTTTTGGTAATGATTTGTAGTCTATCTAATCTTTCCAAGCTCTCTATCTGTCCAATCTTTCTTAATTCTAAGCCTCATTCTTCTTCCTTCCTCCTACTCAGTTTCCATTTGGAGAGATACTGGATACTTGGGATGAAATATTTTCATCACAGGGCCAACCTTCTTTGTCAATATACATGACATAAAGCCCTGTTTTCTTTTGCCTGGTTCTCCTGTCTCACAGCTTGTGCCTAAAAAAGTTTCCTTCATCACAAAAATCAGATCATTTCCCCTTTCCTCCTGTTGTATCAGGGCAGTTGTTTTGCTTCGTTTTTTAGAAGAAGAAAAAACCCCAGAATAGTTATTTGTTTGTTGCATGGGAAAGCCAGATGACTTCTTTCCTTTTGGGATTTTGCATTATCTCAGAAGGAAAAGCATATTATTGTGAGGGGGGGAGGGAAATATTTCTTCTACTGCTCTTTTTATTCTGAATGCAGTTGCAACAAGGAATGAGGTTGTACAAGTCATTTGTACAATGTGAGGACATACAATAAGGGATCTAATCTAAATTATGTAATAACTGGTTGCAATGAACTTTGTTTTTGAACACGCTGATGTGCAAATACCAATATAATCACACCTGGTGTGTTATGTGCAAGTATAATTCCTGCAAGAGCTGTTGATTACACCAATTTTCAGGCCCCAGATGTTGCTACTGTAAAGCAGAGAAGTAATATTCCTTCCTTCCTTCCTTCCTTCCTTCCTTCCTTCCTTCCTTCCTTCCTTCCTTCCTTCCTTCCTTCCTTCCTCTCTCCCCTCTTTTCTTTCTCTCCCCCAACCACACAGTTTTGTAACTCCTTCCTTCCTTCCCTTCCATATCAATCCAACTTTAATTGTATAATTGCAACTACACTCAATGTTTCCAAAGTTCGGACTGGAATCATTTCAGTGCAGGTGCTTGGCAGTACACCAAATATTTTATCGAAAGAGCTGGAGGTCTCATTAATGGAGGGCTCTGTTCATCTAACTCCATACCAAAGGCCAAATTTACTCCCTTAAACTCTGAAAAACTCTGCTGATTGACGTTATCTCACCTCCTCTACCTTTCAAAAAACCACACTGCATGTTCAGAATGTGCTATAGATTATTTGATCAATGTGACTTTTGCCCAGGACTATGTTTAACCTTCTCAGAATCTCAACCTAGTCCAAAAATGCCTCTGCCTTGTACATGCAGTCTCCTGATCAGCAAATTCTCTCTCATGCCACTTGATGGGATGCTACCTTCCCTGGCTTCAGTAGGTTCCCTTGTTGATGGATAACCACGTTCATTGTGTAAAGGATTAAGACAGACCTCCACAATTGTAAACCAAGCAGAGATATGTCACTTACGCATTATCATCTTTTTGTTTCAGAATAACATATGCATCAGAGCTTTTGTCACATCACGGCTTCAGCTGGCATGCCTTGTCCCACTTTAAACTGTGGAGCAATCAATGGATAAGGAGAGTTGAAATAATGCCCCTTTTTGTCCTCAAGCATTTTCCTAGAAGCAACCCTTAATACAAGGATTCTTTATTTTTCTTTCTTTCTTTCTTTCTTTCTTTCTTTCTTTCTTTTAAATATAATCAAAGTGAAGGCTGAATCTCAGCAAGGTTCTATTTTATTATTGCGGACCATAATATAACCGTGGAAAATATAGTTTGAAGTTATAACTAAGTCTCTTTCTTTCTTTGAACCATGGATTGTTTCTTGCTAATTGTTACAACGCCATCTTCCAGGACAGGGGTGAAATGCTCCCGGTTCGCTCATACCTGTCGGTTGCCGTAGAGCCGGTCGCGAGGCGCTGCCCACCTGCCCAGACGCCGCCCGGATGCCGCCATTTGGGTTTTTTTACCCTCTGCGCATGCGCAAAGCGTTCTGTGCATTCGCAGAGGGTAAAAGAACTCAAATGGCGGCATCCGGGCAGGTGGGCGGCACCTCGCGCTACCTTGGTGACCGGCTCTACGGCGACCGACAGGTATGAGCAAACCGGGAGCATTTCACCCCTGTTCCAGGATATGCTAATGTCACTGTAACATTGCAATAATTTTACAAAAATGCAGTCAGATCCCAGAGGCAATATTAATAAGACACTTACTGTAATTATGATTGTTTCAAGCAGCAGTGAAATCATAATACTGACTGAGGATCTCAGTTATATTATAGAACTACATAGGTAGAGAAGACCAAGGATGCACTTTCCTGTACACCAGGCAGTTTTGCATCATTCAACAATATGTCTGACCTATTGAAGATCCAAACCATTTTTCATTTTCATATTCACCCATAATTAGTTCCAACAACCAGTTAATTCTGGTAAGATAGAACACCAACATTTTGGTAACAGAGCTGAGCCAAAAACACAATGACCAGTGCTATTTTCTTGGAATCATTACTGGCTTTGAACTCTTAGAAGACACCACTTAGACATCCCTGCCTGTGCTGTTGTACGATACCAATAGAATATCCAGTGTACTGAAAGGAAGGGAGAGAACTTCATCGGGAAATGCCAGTGTCTCATCTCAAGGGAGGGACTGCTCTCCAGAAAGGACAGCATGACAGCCAATAAATAAATAATAAATACACACAGACCATTAATTGCCCAACATCCACATTTACTTCAGAAGCTAAGAACAGCACCAAAAAGACTTGCAGAACATAGGCTAAATAAGAAGAAACTGTTGTGAAGAAAATCAAACATCAATTACCTATGCACTTTTGATATCTACATGACAACTGCCCTATTGGAACGTATAGCTGTGCACCACAGAAAAGGGTGAAAATACCACAACAAACCGGTTCAGGATCGTGCTGACAGTACAAACTGAACTGTGTGTGTATCAAAAGACAGGGAAATGATGCGGGACTAGCAAAATAAAATAAAAAGAGCCGCAGCACTCCAATCTGACAGCCAGCCTTATATAGAGAGCTGTCAGTGGAGCTAGCCAATCAGGGATCTCCATTTTCCCGTCTGAATGGAGGACCTGACTGTAGACTATGCAGTCTGGATACTTAACACTAGGTATTTCTACTTTGTAGAACAACTACTATCTAAGGTAACAGCAAGATGTGGTTCCAGGTAGGATTTTTCTTTCTTTGGACTTTCTGGCCAAAAGAGCAAGTAACTTGTTTTGCTACAGCTCCTAGCACTAGTAACTAGTACAATATTATATTATTTTTTCTAGAATTTTAATGCTATGAATGAATGAATGGATGGATGGATGAATGAACGAACGAACAAGGGAATATAATGGCAAAATGCTTCCAGATTTCGTCTATTTGTCAGGCATTCTAAAGGTCTGGAATACATGAGACTCGCAGATCCCACATTACTTAAAGTATTTAGCAAATTATACTCCTCATCATGGAAGTTGATCTGAGCCTTTGAGCTTTTAATGTAATTTAGAAGAATTGTCCCAGTGGGGAGGTCTAAACTCTGACTGCTTGCAGTTTTTAATGTTTAAACAGCCTGAGAAAAACTCCTTCTGATTATAAAAGTCCAGGGGTAAAACTTCACCACAAAATCATTTCTGGAGATGATAATGGTCTAGAATTCATATTTGTTAATACAACTCTATTTGGAACAGACTCCCACAGGAAATGCTGAGGCGTGAATGTCTCTCTCTGGCATGTTTTATCTGAGATAGTTCCGTCCTTGTGGTACTGTGGGCTGATAGCAAGACAGATGAGTCCCTCTGAAAATCTCTGGTCTTTATAGAAGCTGAGGATGACAACAAGCAGGGCCTTCAACACTCTGTAAAGTCGATCCATCTACTTTCTCTTGTTATCATTAAAATGTCTTTTAGACATAGGTCATACTGGGAACCTATAAATGATGTCTGAGAGTTGGGCACCTCCCACAAAGCTGGATCCTGCTCTGATTACAATTTATCATAGGATTCTTATGGTTACAAATTCTCTGGAAATGTGTCATGGCTTGAGATTGCTGCTCGGAATAGCTTTTTGACTACGATCCAAACTGCTTTGTACTCTCGGTTTCCCATACAAGTCCCCAAACTTCTATTTATTTTTTTTTAAGAAAATGTGTTATTTGACCATTTTGCTTGTATATGTTTGCATTTGATCTATGTCAGTGATTTCATCCTCTGATTAACCATTCATTCTCATTTGGTGAAGCATATCATGAAGGGAAGTATTTCATTTCCCACTCTGCTTTTGAAATATGACAAGAAATGATTTTTTGTATATAAGCATGTATAGTCTCTTTTTTTTTTAAAGTAATTTTTATTGAAAAGTATTAAAAAAGGAACAAACATATAATGTGTATATACATATGTACATAATCACATATATACATAAATACACAAACAAAACTACAAACAAACAACAACAACAAAAAGAAGAACACAAACCTAACACCACAAATCACAAGACAAATTCCAATTTCATAAAGCAGCCTAACATATCTTAGATATTACATACATCTTATGTGCATATTATATATTTCTCATAAGTTAATGTCAATTTATCAATATATTAGTATCACTATTTCAGTTATCTATGTGCACTCAAAACTCGTGTAACATTTTGTACTTACATAAATGAAAAATGAACAAACAAACCTCTATTTTGTTTTATTTTTGCGCTTTTAAAGCAGCCTAACATATCTTAGATATTACATACATCTTATGTGCATATTATATATTTCTCATAAGTTAATGTCAATTTATCAATATATTAGTATCACTATTTCAGTTGTCTATGTGCACTCAAAATTCGTGTAACATTTTGTACTTACATAAATAAAAAATGAACAAACATACCTCTATTTTGTTTTATTTTTTCCCTTTAACCAGTCATAAAATTTATCCCAAATTCCATAGAAAGCCGTTTCTTTCTTATCCTTTATTCTCATAGTGAGCCTATTCATTTCCGCACATTCCATGATCTTATTTATTATCATTATATTGGATGGGACTGCATCTTTCCTCCACATTTGGGCATCGATAATCCTTGCTGCTGTCAATATATAGATGGCCAAATATTGGTTGTTTTTATTTATTCCACTTTCCATCATACCAAGCAGGAAAAATTCTGGTTTTAATTCTACCTTTTGTGACGTAATTTCGGTTAACATCTAATACATCTAAGACCGGGTCTCTGGATCTTATTTTGAATCTT